>WSYH01009432.1:0-25957 GCA_036426205.1 Ascaphus truei | reverse complement strand
GTGATGTGGAACTACAGATGATAAATCTCGTCAGCTGCTTGTATGATCTAGTTTAACACAGCAATTTGGGCTGTAGTGATATGGTATGTTGTAGTTTAACACCACGTTGCTATGCAGATGGAGGAGCAATAGAGTGCAGCCTTGCTGCTTGTCCTCAGTATATAGATGTATAGCTAAAGTTTAGCCATATACACAGCCCTTTGCTCTGAGCCCCCTGTGGTCGCAGTTACCATCAGGGGCAGTTAGATAGCAGTGAAATGTTATCAGGGCAGTAGGAATTGCGGATGTAGGATACTACCTGTGTATCAGCTGTTTGGCTCTGTTTGGACAAAGTTGCACACCGGTGTGTTCCGCTCCTAGTCACTACAATAGGTGTTGCAGTGGAGTGTTAGGTTAGCTGTATTGTCTATAATGATGGCGTTCCAAACCATTCACCTCAATATCGCAGCCATAGTAATAATAAAGTCCACCACTACTGAAGTAAGGTAAAGCTGACACTGCTACAATTTAAAAAGCCTAGTCGACGATCGTTTCGCGTCTGCTGCTTTATCAAGACTCCTGGGCCCAGGAACTTTAGCTATACATCTATATACTGAGGACAAGCAGCAAGGCTGCACTCTATTGCTCCTCCATCTGCATAGCAACGTGGCGTTAAACTACAACATACCATATCACTACAGCCCAAATTGCTGTGTTAAACTATATTCTACAAGAGTGACGAGTTATCACTGTGTCCACTATTCATATATCCCCACCTGCCAAGGGGGAGTTGACAAAGTGAGAATGTGACTTAAGGGGGGGGGGTGTGAAATAAACAGCACTGGGATCTAGCCACCATTTTGGTCAGCATCCATCTTAGGTGCTTGATATTGTCTATTGTCTATATGAAAGTTGGTATGGACGTTAGTTTAAAAGACAGTTTTTTTCTGCTGAAGTCCAATTGATAGTTGAGCGGTTCAGCTAAGCCACAAGACTTGGCAGAAGAGGAAGTTGCCAATGTTATGAAAATAAGAGACAGATAGGCACTTCTCGCATTCCGAGGGAGGTGGTGCCCATGAAGTTCGATGTAGAGAAAAGGTCAACGGCTTGTATAAGGAATATTAGCTGAGTCATTTCATTTATTTATGCATCCCATAATAAGTTATTAAATCGATGTGTGTCATGTTCATATTTTGTTTACGTTAGTGACGACCGCAACCTCGTATAGGGGCGTGGGCTTAGTATTTTTGTATAAATAAGGCCTGTATGCCACCATGTCGTTGGGAGAGTTTATTTTGAAACTCTCCTCGCGTGTGGCACCGTACAATGCAATAAAACTTATTTGTCATTCTGCAAGACATGTCCTCAGACTTGTGTTTTTTATTCACAACTTTCACAGAGTGTAATTACTACTTTTACCAACTTAAGCAACTAGACACTGCTACTCTTAGAACCGACAATAGGGGTCATCCTATGTAGCGATCCGCTACTACTGGCACAGCCCCAGATATCTGACATATCATGTCAAGATTATTATTTTTCTTTGTACACCATTATTTTAACATTTAAATGAAAATAAAGATTATTTTTAATCAATACACTAATCATTGTAATGAGTGCTACTTCAACTGAGTTCTTTCTCTCGGTTTATTGCAAATACAATTCTCAGACAAGCACCTTATCTACACCATTAAAAAACTTACCTGTAGTCGCAGAGGTTTTACTTTCCTTCCCACCCCTCCCATACTTTTCCCATGGTTATATCAAATACAAAGGAGGAAGTCCTCCAGTGCATGTACTCAGTCCATTGACTGAGAAAAATAGACACAAATAAAGAGGTATTGGTAATAGGCAATACTTAAATTCAATTATTAAGGGGGCGAACCAATATCCAATGTACCCCACCCTAGGGGGTATTTTTATATGTATTGGGGAGCTTTGGAGAATTTATATGTATTGGGGGTTTGGGAGGGGGGGCGGCTCGCAATACTGCCGACACGGGGGGGGGGGCTGCTTAAAATGCTGTCCTGGGCCCCACGATTTCTTTTTTGTTCAGAATCTGTAGACCAACTGTCAGTCTGAGACAGAGACAGGTAGTGACAGACTGAGAGGCACATAGAGAGACAAGCCCAGGTGACAGTGAGAGGATCTTAAGGTGGAGCTTATTAGTAGGCGCACGCGGTGTTCCCAAGCGAATGTTTGCACTAGGCTGGAGCAATGAGGAGGCGATGGGAGGCGTGGTGGAGTGCAGGCTGACGCGTCACCCAGGCTGGTTCACCCTCATTGGCGAACTGCTACGTGACAGCAGCCGCCACGCGAAAAAAAACGAAATTGTCTTTTAAAAATTGACCGCGTGGTCATTCATCACGCCCGCGCTCGCGACAACAAGTCCGGCCTGATAGAGCTTCTGCATTTTGTTCGCGCAGCGTGCGAAATCGCACGCACACATCGTGCCTACTATAAACACAGCCTAAGAGAGACAGTCTGACACTCTCAGAGGTGAAAGAGGTGGCTTGTAGGAGACATGCTAGCCAAGAGAGAGAGAGAAAGGGAGAGACAGCAGCAGAAACACATCCCCTACACACAGAGAACGAGAGGAGGACAAGAACCCACAGCAAGAAGATCTAGGTATTTGCGGGGCCGTTAAAGTGCAAATGGATAACAGACAGGAGAGGCCCTTTCCCACAACTTTCCAGTATCCTTGTGGTATACCACACACACACAAACCCACACACACACCACACACACACACACACACACACACACACCACACACCCCACACACACAACAACACACCCACAACCCACACCTCACAGATCTCTCACCTTAACAGGCCTGCAAACACAATGACACGCATTTTGGATAAGAGCTCAAACACAGTGCTGGTAATTAAATTGGCCAAGTGGCTTCCACATTGGACACTGGGACTAAGATGAGGGACAAGAGCTCAGCATCCTCATTTACTGTGTATTGCATATGTATATACAATATATATTTTGCGTTAAGTATCGAGTGTTTAAGAGTACGGGCCACCGGATTAAGGTTGCCCAGGGGACATAAAGCACTGGTTAATACATGCACAAGTCTTGTCTGGTTTTATTCAAGGGGTCCAATTCTGGTGTACTAAGGGAGGATGGACTCGGGCCCTGCCACAGGACATATAGGCTGTGGAAATAGATGGGTTACAGATACTGTATCTCTCTGTCTATATATGTATATTTATAAATAGACGTGTCTCTTCTGTATTCATTTGTATGTAGCTGTGTACATCTGTATGGATTTGAATATGTCTTCATTGCAGGAACAAGCTGCCGGAAAATAAACCTTACGCGAGGAAGCCGCCATTTAAATCAAGCTAATGAAGGAACTGAAGCCTTGATAACCGGAGCTGGTTGGGTCCCTCGGTGATGGTAAAGTCAGATAGACACAGTGTGCTACAAACTGATTTTGCAGCCTAAATGTAACTGAAACACTTCATCCAGGGCTCAGCACTTTAACTCCAGCAGGAATGAGTCACTGATCTAAAGAAGTATGGATTATTTCTCATTATAGCTTCTAGGACACGTCCATTACAGGATCACCCTTACAGCTTTAGGAACAATGAATACAACTTTGTTTTTACTTTTGACAACCATGTTCCTCAAAGTTTTGGAAGAAAAACAATCTCAGTGGCCACCATGAGTTGATCAATAGTTAAGTTAATTAGAGCGCCCTGTTGACCTTCTTGGTAGAGCATCATTAATATGCTTGTTTTCTAGGGGTTAAGTCAGGCTCGATCTGATCCCGACATGTGAAGGAGAGGACCGGCCACTTCTGTTTACGTCAATGGGAGGAGGTCGCGTCACTGCCGAAGCAATCACATGGCCACAAATCCCGGAGGTGTGACAAAGTTCTAGCAGTGAAAAGGTTAAAGTTGTATTGTATTGTATGTCTTTATTTATATAGTGCCATTAATGTACATAGCGCTTCACAGCAGTAATACACATGGTAATCAAATAAATAACAGATAATATAAATAACAGATCATGGGAATAAGTGCTTCAGACATAAAAGTAACATTAAGGAAGAGGAGTCCCTGCTCCGAGGAGCTTACAGTCCAATTGGTAGGTAGGGAGAACGTACAGAGACAGTAGGATGGCATTCTGGTAAGTGCGTCTGCAGGGGGCTAAGCTTTATATCATGTGTCCAGTATTATCCGCAGTGCTATTCATATGCTAGTTCCCATGAAACCCGTTAGAAACTGAAATGAGGTACCCAATTATTACTTATTGCTGTAATTTACAGTTCCAGTGTTCCTAAACAGAAGTATGTGTGTGCCAACATTAGGAAAAATCTCAGCATTTTGTTCTCTGTCCAGAAAAATATAGAGCCGGGCAGACTTACCCCAAACTGACAGAGTTTCAGCATTTTCCATTTAGTGACCTCTGTAAAAGAAAACACCACATTTGTAGACTTTTGTAGTTTTTTTTAATGTTTGACCTGAAATCCATTTTTGTTTGCAGTACAGTTTCAAGACAGATTATCCTGCCCTGTCCATGTTTCATTTGGGTATTTTGAAGCAGCCCGTGGCATTTTGATAGAGGGCAGAAGTGTCCCTTTTCTGGGTTTAATACAAAAACATGAAGGTACTATACAAGCACCTCAAAACCTAAACATGTTAAAATAAAGAACCTGGATGGCGAAGTCAAGTCCCTTAGTAAAGAGAAAGACTTCACTTTAACCTCTTTTTATTCCTATCCCATTTATGTCTATAAAACAACTCCAAAGATGGAAATTCGTTAATTGTTTTGCGGTAAGTGATTCTGCAATTAGGCCTTTGTGGAAACCAAGAGGATTCATAACAAGATACAACATTACAGGGCAATGGATAACAGCGTTCTGATCTCTCAGGGACTCCCATGTTTAGCATTAGGCTGCGTCCATAGAGCCTCAGCCCGCGCTCCTCCGCACTGACGCTGAGGCTCGCCTGCCCAGTCAGCAGCGATCCCATGGACTGGCAGGCGAGCCAGCGGGCGCGATCGGGAGGCGGGGGGAGGCAGAGGGAGGCGGGGCAGTGACGTTGCTGGGCCAATAACCCGTGACGCACCGACATCAACGTCACGGCGCCGACGTCACGGCGCCGTGACGTTGACACTGTTTTGCTGTGATAGGAGGTTTTCAGCCGACAGCGCGCTGAAAAACAGCATTGGCTGTCGACTGAGAAACCCAACTCCTCAGCACGCCTGCGGACGCTCGCGTGAGCCCCCTCTAAAGACATCCTCATTGAGGATGCCGGGGCTCAGCTTGGAGCGTCCGCATGGCTCAGCGCTGCATGTCCTTCCATGGACACAGCCTTAGTTCAGAACACATACCACAAAGTGGTAGTCTCACGTAATTTCCATTGTTGCCACGCGTGGTGTTATGGAGATTTAGAATCCTTTGACATAACACTGTAAACCCGTGTTAACGTCCATTGATTGAATGAATGCAAGATTGCAATACGTTCACTTGTAATGGAGGTTATTGTATCACTGCCATAGGCCCAGCTCCACTAAAGGGTGGCAAGCTTTAGCACGCCTCAGCTCTCCTTTATATAAATGGGAAAATATGTGCAAAAGTTTAGCACCCTTTTGTGGCTCTGGGCCATAGAATTTCAGAGTGAGTTTCCCCAGGGCCACAGACAGCTTTCCCGGGACCCAGGACTAAAGTTTCCACTGGGGCCCCCACCAACGTGTCGGCGGCCTTGCGAGAACCTTCCCCCCCATTTTCTCTTACACCCCCCATTTTCTCTTACACCCACCTTCTTACACACCTCCTTGCTCTCACCCCCCTCTTACACTGTCAATGTACACACAAACAAACAATAAGCCCTCCTCCCCAAATACACACACCCAATAGGCACCCCTCCTCAAATACACACACATACCCAATATTCCCCCCTCTCCAAATACACACACAATAATCCCCCTCCCCAAATACCGACACACAAACAATAAGCCCCCCCCCCCAAATACACACACCCAATAGGCCCCTTTCCCTAAATACACACACACCCAATAGGCTCCCTCCCAAATACACACCCCCCCAATATGCCCCCTCCCTAAATATAGACACAATAATCCCCCTTCCCAAATATAGCCCCCCTCCCCAAATACAGACACACACACACAATAGGCCCCCCTCCACAAATACAGACACACAAGCACACACAATAGGTCCCCTCCTCAAATACAAGGTGGTTTAAGGGGGGGGGGCTTGGGCATGTGGGCTTACCTGGGGCCCTTTGATGGGCCTGCTAGAGACACATGGCCAGTGCACAGGAGAGCCCTGAGGCCTTGCGGTGGCCAAAGGGAGGGACTGATGGGGCTTGCCAGGGGAAGGGGAGGGGGAGGGGAGAGACGGCAGAATTCCTGCAGGAAGTGGAGGGAATGGACCAATGGAGCGGCCCCAGAAAAGGGGAGGGCCCAGCTTGCCTGCAGAGAGAGAACTGCAGGGTTGCCAGCAGGGAGGCCGGGCCTGGCTAGGCCCGGGACAGCATTCCCGCTGTCCAACCCTGTCGGCATCTCTGAGTAAACCTACTGTATGTCCTTATCTGTAAAGAAGAGAAATAGAAGCACTCCACTGATCTCCCAAAGGTAATACATTTATTAAACAAGGTTCAACGTTTCGCTCTGCTTGCGAAAGAGTATATATATACACAGACAAAAGAATATAAAAATGATCATAAAGATTTCGGGTGCAGTCCAAATGCATTCAGCAAAAGAATTGAGAAGCACATTATAGTAATCCAGATAAAGGTGCACTCATGGTACCAGGTTACAGAAATGCCACAGGTGCGCAGCAAAATGTATTACCTTTGGAAGACCAGTGGAGTGCCTCTATTTCTATTCCTATGGCACCGGTGGTTCTGCTTCCAGCAGGACTATTGTTGCTGCGCACCCGAGGCATTTTTATAACCTGGTACCGTGAGTGCACCTTTATCTGGATTACTTATCTATAAAGAGAAAGGTTTATCTACATTCATCTCATCAGTACAAATGAATGCAGCTTTATTTACCTCTGCACATCCTTCCATTGCTTCCCCCTCCATATAGGGAAAACTATGGGCTGAAAAAAAACAAAAACTTGTAGATTAATCTTTAGATTAGAAGGATTTCCAGAGAATAAAATGATTAAATCACCCTTCTCCATACAATTCCAGCTCTCCTCTCTGATCGAAGGCAGCAAATGATCCCTTTGAGGTTGTCAGCGTTGGTATTTCTAAAAACGGTTATAGATACAAACATCTTTTTGTCTGGAGAACAGTCACATGTATTTGCCTGCAAACACAAAGAGGCTATGTACTGTATAAAGAGCAGCAAAGCCTCCAATCTTGTGTTAATAAAAATGTTCCCATCTCTTTTATCCTGGGAGCAGCACCCGCTTGTGATATGGGGGTGATTGCAAGAGGAGTCACAGAGATGTCTGACTCGTATATCATAACCGTTATATAATTTCTACAGATATATTTCTGTGTGCTGAATATTGATGCGATGCTTTGATTTCCTGCATTGTTCTTTAAATTAGGATGGGAGCAATTAACACTTTCTAAGACGGATACTTCCCCTTTGAAAATGTCACGGACAGTGGTACCTGCAATGCCAGCACCAGACATTTAGTATTGTATTTTTGGACAATTAGGATGTATGGCCCAAATCTTCTAAATGCTTTTTTTGCCAGTGAGACTTGCATTAGACTTCAAGCAATGCACTGCCCTATTTCTGGAAACATAGGGGTTAACCCTATCCACTGCCAAACTGGCCTGCGATGCATTGTGAAAGGGTTAATCACGTCTTACATTAGGATGGGGGGAGGGGGGGACCATTATAAATTGTAGCTTTCGCTTTATCAGCTGCTAAGTAGGACTACAGATCTTACTGTACCATTAATTTGTCTTAAGTCAAATCATCATTGGAGGAGAGCAGCGCTAATTAAACACATCTCTCCAGAAAATATTAATCCAGCAAAAATAAAAGGCAGATTAATTGTCCGCCATGGCCCTTATCTCCAGGCTGGAAGAGTTTTAATACAACTACTGTGCTAACCATCTCTCAGTTTAGGAAGTACTGTACTGTATGGAGAGGGGAGGAAACCACCGACAGCACCTTTTCTTGTTACACTTCTTCCTTATGTACTGTAGATCTCTGTTCTAGGATAGGTCCATTGGAATATTATGACATAGAACAGTGTCTTTGGGGGCTATGCACTAAGCAGTGATAAGTAATTTTAAAAACGCAAAGCGTTCTTAGAACGTGATGTTCCGCCGAACACGATTCACTAAGCCACGCAAACAGGCACTTTGCGTTCTTAAACTGACTTTTTCCTGGAAATCCAACTTTGCTCGCACCATAACCTGTTTGTGTGCAATTCTGCCCTTCTCCGGGATTCACTAAGCTACGCAAAGTTATCGTACGCGAAAGTTGCGTTCAAAAAAGCTCGCCAGCTAAAGGCAGGTGATAAAAAAGCTGGACTTTGAAACATTTCTTTGTTTATATTTTTGCGTGCGCAACACCCATACAACAGGCCGGCGGGTGTCCCTGGCTGGGGACCTGAGGGAGGCCGGGGGTCCCGCGAGTGTCCCCGGCTGACCCCCTGGGGTCCGGGGGTCCCTGGCTCACCAAGCGGGGGTCCCCGCGGGATTCCTGGGGTACCCGCGGGCCTGCGGTGCCAATGTTGTGCCTCCAAAAATAATAAACAATATTTATAACTAAATACACCCCCCTAACACATACAATACAGTAATGGGCAAAATTACTATTATCCACATATGGATAATAATGCATTTGCCCATTTTAAATACATATAAATTACAATAAATACAGTAAATACATATTACACTTACCTTTTCCAGACACCCACGATGAAGGCCGTCTTCATCCTCATCTTCATCCTGCCCATGTCCTTCCGGTGCTGCAAAACATACACAAGAATAAAAATAGCCAATGTAATGTCCCCTAAACCCTTAATCACCTTAGCGGTCATTAACCGCTACAGTCATTAAGGGGTTAACCCACTGTCACCCACCACTCGGGAGGCCTAAATACCATCCCCCACTACCCATCCCATGAGGCCTAACCACCCTCACCCACTAACCCAGGCGGGAAGCCTACCCACATACCCTTGGGGCCAATACCCCCTTCCCCCACCCCCAGTACCCACAAGAAAAACAATACACAGCCCCACAATAAACATCATTATATTTATTCAATACATAACCCACCCCCTGTGCCCCCCCATAAATACATGATTTATTATTTTACATACAGGGTTAATACCCCGTGTCCACGGTGGCCCTGACGGGTGTCCGTAGACCTCACCGTAGCCCAGCACCATGTTTCAAACAGGGTCTGGAGGCCTACGTGTGGTCCCTGCTAGGCGCCGTGGTCCACCAGGTGGTCTTCGCGGGTCACCGTGGGCCACAATGGGGTCTCCACGGGTAGGCCTGCAGCTGTCTGGGGGCCCAGGGTCAGACCCACAGGTGTCTGAGGGGCCTCGGATGGTTCCCACGGGGTATGTGGTGCCCCCAACAGACGTGGGGCCACCGGTTCTTCCCCGCAGGTATCCCCCATGGACACCTCCAGTTTGGTACCCGTGGAAAGCCCGAGGGTGATCTTCAGGGGTCCCCCACAGACCAAAAGGAACCAACCCTGTATGTAAAAAAACTAAACCTGACCTATACATTAAATACATCAATCCCCCCCACCCCCCAACACATACAGTACAATGATGTGCAAAATAACTATTATCCAGATATGGATAATAGATTTTTTGCCCATTATGAAACACATAAAACATGCATAAATAAAAACATGAAATCTTAATCTGAAAATCACCACATTGCATCTTCAAAATGAGACGACATAGGCTTTTATAGGCCTATGACGTCACATTTTCGTCAAATGGTTCCCACGGCCCTGATTGGCCGTGAAAACCATGTGATTTGGAGGGGAATTTATTTTTTGAGGATGTCATTTAAAGGCAATGATGCCAGCCAATCAGAATGGCTGAGCTTCAATTGCCTTTAAGATGACGTCATCAAAACAAAGATGGCCGGCGACACATGGTACGGTAGCCAATCAGAGCGTTGGAACGTCATCCCAACTCTGATTGGCTGAAGCAAAGTCTCTGTCACATGGTCTACCAGAGCCAATCGGAGTTGGGATTTCGTTCCCACGCTCTGGCTACCGTACCATGTGTCGCCGGCCATCTTTGTTTTGATGACGTCATCTTAAAGGCAATTGAAGCTCAGCCATTCTGATTGGCTAGCGTCATTGCCTTTAAATGACGTCATCAAAAAAAAATCCCCACCAAATCACATGGTTTTCACGGCCCAATCAGTGCCGTGGGAACCATTTGACGAAAATGTGACATCTAAGGCCTATAAAAGCCTATGTCGTCTCATTTTGAAGCCAGACGCCGACGAGGGAAGACCTCCCCCCTAAGAAGAGAAGAAGGGCGTGGCATAAGAAGATGGAAGAAGACGGAGAAGATCCCAAAGAAGAAAAGAAGACCCCAAGACTGCCGAAAAGGATTACAAATAGAAGAAAGAAGACACAGATATGGATTGTAATGGTTTTTTATTTCATGGTTACCTTTTGGATTTGGTCCGAGAGCTTACGGTTCCCCTGGATTTCGGTGAGTGGGCATCTAATGGTAAGTAAACAAAAGAAACGTTTATTATTTTAACTCTTACAGGTTTTATTATTTTTTATTCATGTGTATTTTTTTTAATTTCCATTTAATGCCCCTGAATTGATCTATGTCCCTATGGATATACATACATACATTCACGGACACTAAATGGGTGTATTGTATGTGATTTTGGGATGTAAATGCATTGTTTATTATGCTCTTTTATTGCCCCTGTATGTTATGTATATCTATATGGATATACATACAGGGATAATAAATGATTGTTTTGCTAATGTTTATGTATCTCATGTATTTCTAATGTATTTAGCAGCTTTATTTATACATTGGTGTGTGTAATGTAATTTTTATTTAGTTACATGTTATTTTTAAAGGCTTATTTCTGGTAGTTAGATTTGAATGATGGTGGTTACTTTCAATTAGAATTATTTTGGCAATGGGTTGGCTTTAGGAATTGAATAGGGAATTGTCTAATTGATTTGGATTGGATTGTAATTGGTATAGGAAATTGATGGTAAATTTATTTATGTTGCTGACTTTCTATTTGATTTTGTGGATGGCATTGGTGGTTCGGGGACATTGTTCATAGTGTATTTTATTTTGAAATTGATTTTGCATAGTGTTACGTGATGCACAGATTAATTGCATCATGTACACACTAAATGAAATTGTGTGACATTTGATATACATTTGTCTAGCTGCTGGTTTAATTGTAAGATGCAATGTGATGATTTTCAGATTAAGATTTCATGTTTTTATTTATGCATGTTTTATGTGTTTCATAATGGGCAAATAATCTATTACCCATATCTGGATAATAGTTATTTTGCCCATTACTGTATTGTATGTGTTAGGGGGCGGGGGGGATGTGTGTTGTATATTGCTATGTTTATTGGGGGCAATTGTCCCCAATAAACATGCTATTGTGCCTTAACCCCTTCATTGCCTTAGCGGATAGCCGCTAAGGTAATGAAGCCGCTTTAATGTATTTTTATTAATAGTGTGCGGGAGCAGGGGGTCCCCTGAGCTGAACCGCATTGATTTCTGCCTTAGGGACCACCTGCTTCCCGAGTTACAGGCACCGGTTTGGGGCATCGGTGCCAGTGTCGCCGCCATCTTTATAGAGCCCACGGCGCGTCTTGGACGCTATAAAGATGGCAGCGACATTGGCCTCCGATGCCCCATACCGGGGCCTGTAACTCCGGACGCAGGGGGTCTCGGAGGTAGAAATCAATGTGGCTCAGCTCAGGGGACCCCCTGCTCCCGCACACTATTATTAAAATGTACATTAATGCAGCTTCATTACCATAGCGAATAGCCGCTAAGGTAAGGAATTATTGTTTATTGATATGTGTGTTTTGACAGTAGTGTAGATGTGTAGGGGGTCTCCGGAGCTGAACCGCATTGGTTTCAGGTCCGGGGAACCTCTACTTCAGGAGATACAGGCCCCTTTATGGGGTGCCGGTATCCCCTGCAGAATGTAAATGTCCCTGTCACGTGACGCGGAAGCTTTGAAAGTGCAGGGGATACCGGCACCCCATAACAGGGCCTGTATCTCCTGAAGTAGGGGGTCCCCGGACCTGAAACCAATGCGGTTCAGCTCCAGAGACCCCCTGCTCATGTTCACTATTATTAAAATGTATTTGTTTTGTGTACGATCACCTGTAACAGCCTTGCATGGAGATGGCAAATCTCCATGCAAATGTTCCAAGCGGCTTTTTTTTCTATCAGCTAGCGTACATAAAGTTTAAGAACGCTAGCAGGGGGAAAAAAACCAACACGTACGATGTGGCTGTTTTGAGCCCGTACGATAGAAAATGGGCTCAAGGCCTTAGTGAATCGCGTCTCCGGCTTCACTTTTTATCGGGCGTGCGTTTTTGTTTCAGCTGGACGCAAAAGCACGGAGCTTAGTGCATAGCCCCCTTTATGTTTTCATCTGTCACTAGGGACAGTTTAACGGTTTGGAACTGTTCGGTGTATCAATGTAATTTTACCTTTAACTTGACATTAAGGGGCTTGTTCCAACATCCACCAAAGTGGCAGTTATGACTGTTTTCGAACGGAAATCCTCATTGAAGTCAAAGGGGAATATCGACGGGAAACGTCCCAATTGGCCACTTTGGCGGATATAAAATACATCCCTAGGAGACGTTTTCATCCTGCATCTCTCCTGAAAAATACATGCAAAAAAGCTTGACACAGTGATGCTGAGAAACACATTCAAAAGGATTCTCTGTGTCCTGATTTAAAGGTTGTTTTATGAGCTTGATAAATATCGACGAGAAGAAGCAGGATCAAAATGATACTTTTACAATCCGTTTAATACACTTGCTTTTTTTGTTGCATTGGTAGGTGGGTGAAGAAAAAAGTGAATTGCGCTCTAAAAAATGTGTTAATGTGCTCTTAGTGATATTAATAATACAAATAAGATAACCTGTTTACAATATGAGAGGTTTATGCTGCTGCGCTCGTGGTACCGCTCCACAACCAAACTAATGCAAAAACAAAGAAAGAGACAGCGCAAAAAACCTCATTGTGCAATACATTTTTAAACAAAATTGTATTGGTAAACTGCGTGAGTATCACACGTACATCAATATAGTTAGATTTAAGCAGAACATGTTATGGACATGTTACCAATCTGTGCCTCAGGTACAGGACTTCTAGGTTAGCTGCTTCTCAACAGGTTCTCGTGGAACAGCATGCAGGGTACCAGTCAGTCGTCACCAGCGGGGACTGCCACTCCATGAAGAAAGAACACTCCGATACCGAGTGTTCGGTGGAAAGTCCTATCAACTGATATCCAGCCCTCTGCACACCAGCTTTCAAACGCCACACGGGGCGGAGGATGATTCGGCTATGTAGGCCAGTGCAGGGAAACCTCACCGTCAGCCGCTTTTGCTGAGAACGCTAGAACGCACATTCTGTGACGTCATCGGGCGCGTTTAAACACTTCGTCACGCGTTGGACTGAGGGCGCTCATTTATTCCTTTATTTATTCATTATCCTACATACTGGATGTTTTATACATTGTCTAATACATTGTCTAATTGCTCGCGACTCCAAGCGGGCACTATACGGACATTCTTGGGACTCTCCAGCTTCCTCAAGCAGTGACTCACTCGCGCACGCGCTGACGCCGCCCGATGACGTCACAGATGTGCGTACTAGCGTTCTCCGAGCAAGCGGCTGACGGTGAGGTTCCCTGCAGCGCATACATAGCCGAATCATCTCCGCCCCGTGTGGCGTTTTGAAGCTGTTGCAGAGGGCTGGATACAGTTGATAGGACTTTCCACCGTAACACTCGGTATCGGAGTGTTCTCTCATCATCTGGAGTGGCAGTTCCCCTGCGGTGACGACTGCGTACCCTGCATGCTGTTCCACAGACCTGTGAGAAGCCAGCTAACCTAAAGTCCTGTACCCTGAGCACAGATTGGTAACATGTCCATAACATGTTCTGCTTAAATCTAACTATATTGATGTACGTGTGATACTCACCAGTTTACCAATACAATTTTTTTAAATATTGCACAATGAGGTTTTTTGCGCTGTCTCTTTCTTTGTTTTGCATTGGTAGGTGGTGGTATTATCAAGGGAGCACCTGGCCCATGGGTGTCGGGTAAGATGCTTTCACGCATGTGACTCAGTGTGTCATTATATATCAAGATACTTTACACAACCCATTGCACCGTGTGATTTCACGAGAGTCAATAGGAGGAGTTGGGTTAGAATTAAAGCAATGCGCATACTGTATTTAAGAAATTGACTGAGAGAGAATATTTCATGTTTTCAATGTATAAAGATACTTCTCTCCAATTTGACCCTTTGTACACAAGCTTGTGGTTCGAGGAGTTTTCTCTGATCAAATATATGGGGATGTATTTAATTCTGAGTGGCTTCACATCATTTTGTTTCTCGTTTTTTTTTCTCTCTCCCCAAATTTGCCAGTGAAGTGATGGACACTTCGACTTACTTCTGCCCAGATGCATAGAGACCATTGGAGACATTTGGCCATTTACCACAAATATAGTACAATGTATAATTTCTTTGCCTTGATACATTGGCCCTTATTCTAGTAAGCTGCGATAGCGCAGTTGAGCGGCTATCCATGAAAAGCCCCATTTATCTTAATAGGGCTTTTCTGTGATAGCCATTCATCGGCGCTTATTACACCTTACAGAATAAGGCCATAGTCTCCACAGTCCTCATAAATCACTTCAAATGTTATTTATGAAATTCCTCTGGGCTGTAAAATGTGCGTGAATTCAGTGCAAAAAAAAAAAAAAAATGATTGACCCCCCCTAACAAAATTGGCAAAAAAGTGTTGCATTGTAGCTTTTTTCACAGCCTATGTCTGGAAAGCAGATACTCTAGTTGATGTAGACTCCAGTCACATAGATTTGCCTCATTCTGCATACTGTACGTCAGCAGTCTGCCTGTGTAAAGACCAATACTGTGTGTTGCTCACTTCTCCTTGCAGATATTTCACCTCTAATGATACAGTCAGTGCCACCCTAGTATGCACCGCATGAGTTTTATTAATCAGTCGAGCTTCATTTCCTAAGACGGAGCAGGCACTGGCTTTATCATTTGGTTGGTTTGTAACCAAGGAAATTCAATTCCGAGATATCTCCAAGAACATAAATCCTGTCGCACTGATCCTGCCACTGTTTCCTTACTCAATAACAGGACAATTTATTTCGTAAGAGAGATGTTTTTCTATGCTGGGACTCGGGGGAGTCCCTTCCTGCGTTGTCAGGTGCCCTGCCTGAGAGGTCTTTTCATTATGTGGCTGTCTGTGAGGCCTGTGTTTTATCCTCGCCTAGTTTAATTTCCTTTTGTCTTTCATACGGTTTCTTGATCAGAATTCAGATATCTTTTGTTTTGGAGAAAATGTTTATCAAGAAGAAAGGATTTTGGGGGGTGGGGGGTTTAAGTTGGGTCTAGACGTTTGTTGTATTCGTGGAAACTCCACAGTTCAGCACATGTTGCAAAACATTATTTATTCTAAAAGTGGTTCTCAAAATAACACAACGTGTGTCATACCGTAGAGTAAAAAGGGATTCATTCAGCAAACACCTGGGAGAGGTCGTCATTCCCTGTTTTGAGCACCGTCTGTGTTTAACACAAATCATTCCCCTGGTATTGCGCTGCACGTATTATTCACTGGGCCGGTTTGTGCTCTGTCATTCGTTTCACTTAGGTCCTTTTGAGTAATCATTTGGCATCTTCATAAGTTACTTGAATTCACAATATTGCGTTATCATACAGAAACATGACTTTAAGTATGTCTTAGCGTTACTTCTGATCCAGACCTGAAACAGGTTCTTTAGCTCGAGTTGAGGAGAGGAGAGGGAAATACACAGAGAAATCACGCCCGTTAGTTAAATCAGACCTAACTTTGGTGTTAGACCCATCCAGATTTTGTCAGAGTCTGGGTGGGAGTAATGTCAAGTTTAGCTATAACTTCTTACCACAATGGTAAGTCCCCGCGTTAACCTTAACAGGCTGTAGTGTGTAAGCAATGTTATGATAATGCTTCATTTGCATATGATTTTCCTGTCATCTCACTGATGTGCGTTTTAGTTAACGCTATATTCTGTACAGGAGAAACCATTTCACGTTACTGTCCTTGTAGATAAACCGTCAGTCTTAACTTATGTTAAGTGGCCAGGTCCCCCTCAGGGCTCCCCTTGGCTCCCCTCCACCTCCGTGGCCCTGGGAGGTGGCGGGCTATTAGGGAGGTTGCTATCGGGCGAGTGGGTCCCACAGGTCCGCGGCCACCCGACAGCAGGGGCCACGCCATGTGGATTGCGTGCACATGCGCAGAAGCTACTTGCGTATGTGCAGTGAGTGGCGAGTCGCGGCGCCATCTTAGTGCTCGGCGCATGTGCAGTAGCAAGCAATGTGCCGGCAGCCATTACATGCTGAGCTCCGCAGGAGAACTACAATCCCCAGCAACCTCTAGGGCTGCGATCACGTGATGCCGCAGCAGCCAATCAGGCTGCAGGGATAGCGGACAGGCAGTTGGATACATTTGGCGCGCTCTGCACACCACGCCAGTCGGGAAGGGGAGCTGAGCAAGAACAGTAGTGTCCAGGGAGCAGTGCTTCCCTGGACTAGGCCAACTTTACCCCCTTAAACCCCAAGTAGGCCCTGAGAACCCATAAGATTGTGGGTGCTTCAGGGACAGACCCCTCAGATAGGGACATTGCCCTGTAGTTGTATAGTGTGAAGGACCACAGCAAGATTACCGCACAGTATTTGAGGCCTGTGTTCGGACAAGACCACCACCGCAAGATCTAAAGACTCTCTTCACGGTGGGACCGTCCGGCCGGATTCTACTCTTCACGTAGAGGCGGACTATGTCTATGCCCTCAGTTGGAAAATTGGGGATTTGATGGTTAGCATGCACCAGAATTTAACCCTGATTATTTTTGGCAATTGGTTATGCCTCTAGTCTACCGTATAGAGCCCTATTTGCCCAAGATGGGGCCCTAGGCCGGGAACCGGGCACCTCGACCCCACTCCAAAAATACACTTTTGTCACCCCCGCTGCCGCAACTAAATGACAGCGCCGCTGCGCCGTTATTTACAAGAGCCTTACCAGCGCCACACCACACCGCACACCCGTCAGGGATTAAAATTAGGGTTTAAAGTCCGTTTCAATCAGGGTTTAATGAAAAGCTTCTGATAACGGCAGCCTGCGGCAATTAAAACAATGCGCCAATTACGCCATTGACAAACGACCCGACCAGTTTACAGCGTTATCCGAATTATTCCGCCTCCGTCGATATTTACGTCAACATGCAGCTGCCGCTAATTGTCTGGCGCGCACATGTCTAGCGCCAGAATGTAGGGAAGGGAAGAGAACGGATGGATTTCAGATTCAGATGTTCAGCTATGCAAAAAATAAAACTAGAGGCCAGACCAGGGGCCCTGAAAATCAGGCTCTTAGGCCGGGGCATGACACGCGTATGGGAAATGGAGTCCGGACTCCAGACATTGACGCATAACTCTGTATGCTGAGTATTTTCATATCAATATTTGTCTGTATTGGCTGTAAGAAATCTGGTTTGTTTTGTTTCGGCATTTTGTAGGAGTTGTTGCGACAACTAGTGGAATAGTAGCAATTAGAGTGTGAGGTAACATGCTTTGCTTGTGACATGGTAATAGTGTAAATGTGTCTATTTCTTACTAGTATCCCTCGCTCCAATATAAACCTATCACTGTCCCCAATATTTACGCCCCTGTATAATTGGTAGAGATGGACAAATCTGTTGAAATTCGATTCGCAGAGTTTTTTTACCCCTTTGATTTTCGGGAGGAAAAAAAATTTGTGGACATGGTGAAAATGTTTTCCCTGTTTTTTTCCTGCATGAGAATTTTATGCTGTAAGTTAAAGTTTATCCCGGAAACTTGTTAACATTCGCAAATTTTCGCATTATTTACAGTATTCCATTAGAGAAACAAAACCTGCCTCAGTTTTTTTTTTTTTTTTGGCAAACTTCACTCCCGAATTCGGTTACAATTCACCCATCTCCAATTATTATTTCTGTAATTAATTTTGTCAGTGTCCTGTAAACGCTTGCATACACTATGAGCTCAGTGTAAAAATGAAATTGGTAATTAATGGTAATTTTAGCTTTCAAATTTGTGTTTAATAGAAAGGGAGAGGAAATAAAAAAATTCTTCTGATCCTCTTTACAAAAGCAAAACCCCATAACTGAACATAAAAATATTAATGTCGGAATCATACAAACCTATTACATAAAAACTATGACTAGCAAATTTCTCTCTTGGCGATACCCGAAAATAACACTTTCATATATTAAATGTAATGGTCAAAACAATAAGTCACAAAATATATCTTTTGGGGATAAAAGAGGCGCAATCAATATTTAAAAAACTGCTACTTTTGCAAGATGCGGAAATCAACAGCAGTAATTCTCTGGGGCTGGTAAAAACAGCATAGCTTAAGTAATATTTTATTTCAGTAGAACATCGGTTACACATGCAATGTCCTGTTGAATGCAAAACGAGTCCCATGTAGTAATATATGTATGGATATGTGAAAGTACTCAGACATGCAACACCTTATGTAACATTTTCAAGATAAAAAATAGTTTTAAAATGCATAAACCATTTTAAACTTGCCATCAATGAGAAATCCGCAACAGTGGGGGAATCGCTGCAGAATCAAACCTTCATGTCGGCCCCTATGCTCATGCCGCAATAGATTTTTCTTTCTTCCCATTTATTTCAATGCGTCACGGTGGAAAAATCATTAACACATAAACCTATAACCACCCTACATCTAGGCCCTGACAGAGGCTGTTGTGGTATTTATTGCATCTCATAATTTGTTTGTGATTTTATACTGATATCATTTTGGAGCTCGTGAACATTGGAACACTAAATGATGCATCTGTAATCTTAAGGGTCACATACGTTATGTGCAGTGTTCGACAAACCTATACATTGCACGCGGCCGGGCGAGTGGAGTTTAACCATACGTGGCGCGAGCTCCTATTGGCCCAACGCAACAATCGTGGGTACTAGGTGGCGAGTAATTTTTTTGCTTCGGCAGTGAGTGATTTTTGGTTGATTTTTGTCCGACCCACTGTTAGGGCATGTCTCAAATGCGCTTGGTCGTTGTTTTCTTCGATTCTTTCTCTCGATTCCTAATGTAGGGATTTTCTCATTTCCAATTCCTTAGCCATCCATAAAGAAATGCATAAATTTTTTGCCAGATTACTGTAAAATTGTGGACTTTTTCGACAGCATTTGCACATGGCGTATATACACGATAAAGGAGCCATCTCACCGGCTGAGCTTAATGTCTTCAAACGTGCTTGTGGGGATTGTTCACTAGTAAAATTTCAGGCAATTCACTGTACCGCAAACTTTCAAGCCCAAACAAATCGCCATCCTCTGCGTGTCACATTGCCTCCGTGCCAGGGTCCCCTCGATGGCTCTGCAAGACTCAGCTACTGTGGCGGATGCCTGCCTGACAAGTAAAACCCTTCTCACAGAAAATTGAAGAGCAGGAAGTCGCGGAACGGAGCGCTAGGCCACTGCACCCACGGGCGGTTATCAGCCAATGGGTGTCGGAACTGTTGCGGGTTGAATCGTCAGTGGCCGCCGCCCGCCCATCACTCTCCCCCCCCCCATCCTTTACCTGCAGCTCTCTGCCGATGACCGGGGACTCTGCCGCAGCGCCGCCTGCCTGCCAGATGCAGTGAGCGCAGGCAGCGGGGGGCCGCAGCCTAATATGCTTTTACCATGATGGCAAATTCAGTAGATGGTCTGTGGGGTTGGGTTCGCCATCCCAAGGGTTTTGGGTGCGTATGGCTTTTCTCAGGCTCTCTTTTTCAAAACACTAGAGGAACCTTTTTCTGCACTAAGTCTGAGGAATACCTTTGCGAGGTGGACATCTTCATTTCTCAGCTGCAGTATGGTGGTGGTGGGAGTCTCGCGCGTCTTTCAGACAGATTCTATATGCTAAAAAGTTAATTATGTTACCTCATGTGCCGAACTTCGCATGCGAATCATGAGTTCTAGGAGGCGAAATCTTCTCCATATCTGGAAGACAGAGGAATTGTGGTTCATAAGAAATGGGTTTTTATTATGGCTATTTGTAGAAGAAGGGTTCATGAAAAAGATGGTGGGAAAGTTGCATTTACCTTCTTAATTCAATTCAAATGATTAAGCAATTAGAAATATGTTCTGGAATGATATATAATATATATATAATAAGATGAATATAAATAATATATCAATAAATATATATCTATATATATATAGATATATAATATAGTATATTCCATAACAATACTTTCTACGCCGTTGACTTATATATACTCTTATATTTTTTCTCATTTATACTTACTATATTATTTTTTTTATGTGAACGGACACGCGTTCCCAAAACCAAAACACTAGGTATACAAAGTTAACTAATGAGTAATAAATACCACAAAATGAACACACAAAGAGTTAAAAAAACAATTCTAGTACCACGTCCATAATCACAGTATGCAAACTAGTGCCATCTTAGAAAAAAATAATGCCACTCGATAATGAAATAATGATGACAGTTAAAGAATTAATGAAACACTAGAGAGGGGTTGAAAGAGGCATGCGATCAGCCTCCCACAGGCATAGACACGACGATTACGGAAAGCATACCGGTGGAAACAAACAATAACCCTCAATCTCAGTCACACAATATATATAATTATAATATATATAATATATATATAATATATATATATATATTAATAAACTAATTATAAAAAAATATATCGTATGTACTGTATATAAAAGAAAGAAAAGCGTCCGATCCTTAGTGCAACGGCTTGAATGTTTTCTTACTTTTGATAATCTTTCTCACTATGAATGATGAACTTTAAATTGTTGAAAATGGCCTCTATACCTATCCTAGATGATGGACAGCAACATGCTCTCTGCTAGTCATTTGCTGATGTCTTTCCTCCTTGGCATTGTGTTAACATACACAAACTGAATGCTCATCAGACCAGCCAATCTGCTTACAACTTCGGCTTTTAGAGGTGGTACACTTTGAGGATGACCATTAATCAAGGGCATTTGATTACAGCACCTTCTGTACTTAGCATCGATCAATTCCTATGAGCAAAGGCTAAGGGGTACTAGATTTTTCCACACATGCTTCTCCTATTTTGGCTTATTTTTGTTTAAATAAGATTCCTGACATGGTGTAATAGTGTTCGTGTGATGTTCATCTGAGTTGGGTGAGTACTAAGTGTTCAGACCGCTAAGGAATAGATTGAATTGTTGTTATTGTCCTGATATGTAAAACTATTAGAATTCAAAGAGGGTTGTACTCTTCTTTTTCAAACAACTATGTACTGTATATACTATAATATATAATAATCTAGATATATATATTAATATAGAATATATATTATTATATATATATATAATATCTATATATATATATAATATATCTCTATATATTATATATAATATATATATTCTAATATATAACAGAAGGAAAAAACAGCGCCGATATCTTTGTGTAATTCGTAAGTAAAAATGTAATTAAAACATGACAAGACGTAATCAATACTCACAGACATATCAAACAATATAGGCATTTATAGAAGTAACAACTCATGCTCCAAAAACTGCTGTGTGTCGCCGCCTTTCCGGCGCGCATGATCCATGGGATGCTCCGAATGACGTCACTCCTCTGGTGATGGTTTGTTAGGAACACTGGAGGTCCTCGGCAAACGCAGGCTTTGGACAGGTTCCTTCGGGATTGTAAAAGTCCCGTGCACCGGAAAGGTTACAGCTTCACTCTCCCAGCTTGGCATTGTTTATGGGGACTCTAAATTTGCAATGGTAACACGTACCTTACGCGTTTCTACAGGACTAAGCGTGATTTCTTCAAGGGACATATATAACTATATAGTATATATAAATATATCTTTATATATATATATGATATATACTTATATATATATTATAGATATATAATATAATTATATTTGAATGAATGTTGTTTGGCAGATAATTCTCTTCATTCAAAGATGAGTTTCTCCATTTCTGAAGAGTGATTGGATGAGAGGTGCTGCATGAGTTTTGTAATCTGATTCGTCCAGTTTTATCATAGTTATTCTGCTGGCAGCAGACATCAGCTCTCTTTTATTAGCTATATTCATTTTGCCGGACTATTCCATCTCTGGTGTCTTTGTGTTTTTAGGTTCCCACGCAGAACTGTGGGATCTACCAACAAGAAACAATCGGTGTTGATTGTCCGGAAACAACAATCGGAATAGGCCAATAGAGGTGAGGAAGCTTTCTTGTGTGACCTTCGACTTCTTAGTTTTTGCAGTGTGACTTATTTTCAAGAGCCTCTCTATAAATACCTTTATGGTCTTTGGGGACAAGAATACTGATTCCATCTTTGTTTTTGGTGGTGGGACTCTTTTATGAATTTTTATCTCGACCTCTGTGTCTTTGGGTCTTGATTGACCTGCCCCAATGCTCCCTGTAGCTCGCTTGTATAAGGTCCAATATTTAGTATAAGCTCATGAATCAAGTTTTTTGTTGATAGTAGGCCCTACTACCAGCCTGTATTACGCAACGCATGCTTTGCCAAGGGACAAAGTGCTCCATTTTTCAGGTTTTGGCCAAAACGTGCTGACATCGTTTTGATAAAAGAACATCTGCCTCCATTATTATTTGTTTTACTTTATCTTGCATTGTTCACGATCGAGTATTTCCATCCCTCCTGGCGTATACAGTATTACAGTACTCTGAGTTATTACTGGTCAGAGCATCAGTTGCTTTTATCTCCTTTCACTATCGAATCCGAGGCTAGGGGGCTGTCTCTAGATCAGCACCCCAATATTTTTTTTTTGAATGAAGATCAGGGAATGTTTTCTAGGCTTCTGTGGCAGTAGATGAGTTAACAGTGTGTTTATTCAGCAGAGATAAAATCAGCCCTACAATAAAAGTATTTTTCCCTCCAGTAAGCTGGTAGAGTACTGATTATCTGTGCATTCCACGGCCTGTCATGATAAGCGTGTTTATAATACCATTAAATCATCTCGTACAGGCACCTAGACTGTGGCCTGGGGACACACTCCAGTCCTTTAATGTCAACCAATAGACTGGTCAAGAAGGAAGAATAAATGTGTTTTATTGTATTCCCATCTCATGGATAGCAGCAGTATACAACATGTTAACTTCTGGTTCATCTTATAGAAAGGACCCGTGTTACCTTATTAAATTGCTGATAAGGTCAAGGATCTTACTGCAGACAGGCTCAGCATAAAGCTGAGGAATTCATGTAATGACAGTGGGCAGTTTACTTGTATGTGCCCTGCTGCAGGTATGTTCATTTGTCTTCATGTTAAGGGAACACCTGTGATATTCTCTGTAGAAGGTGAACCATCTGCACTATATTTTCACACTTCTGTAATCCGATGCAGCTTGACAATTATATAGCATGTGATTACACGTTTCCCTGGCAGGTATAATGAAACAGCTGTCCATAAAAAGGACAGGTGTAGGAAATTGATGCATCACATTTAATATGTACTAGTCCTGTCCAAACTTCTTCACCAAGACTTAGAAGGTAAAATGTACTCGACCAACAAACAGAACCAGTGAATGCCAATAATACTGGGGAGTACTTCATGTAAGCAACTTCCGTCTCCAAAGGGAAACTTAGTACTAAATAGAGTCAACAACACTCTTCAACACTTCTTCCTGTTGCCAAGTGGTTCCTCTTACAATCATAAATGAAAGCACAGCTGGGCAGTAGTCGTGAGAAGCAGATTACTGAACTAATTCTGATGTAGGTCATTAATTGATATTTGAAACACAACATTTGGTTCTGTTATCCGGAAAAAAACCAAATGGAGCAATTCTGGGGCAACAAAATAGCCCCACTTGTATCAGTAAAAAATCTTATTACTCTTCACATAGTTTTTTTTTTTCTTGATAGTGTATTTCTGTTTCCCCTTACACTGTTTCAAACCTCACAGTTGAGGGATGAACCTTCACAATAACTTTAGATTACATTTTCGCTTTGTCGTGGGTGGACTTTGTGCGCGTCTGCACAGCCTCGATGGCTCATGTATTTATTCTCAATATTACTTGCTGACGCAAACGTTACACATTGCAAAACTTGAAACAAGTGACATGCTGCTTGATGCAGATAATATTTTGTGCAATTTGATGTTAAAAGTATTCCAGACATGCATCTGTTCGCCAAACATCGTGTACAATCTTCTTTTCAGGTAACGCACAGAACTCGTTAATAACCAATATACAGGGAAAAGTGCAGACTATCATGTATAAGTGTGTAACAAATTGATATGTGGTTGTTATAAAGGTGCTATCATACCCGTACTGTACAGATGATAAATAAAATAGGTTTATCGTGAATCGCTCTTTTCACTGGGATCTGGGGTTCTGGCAACGGCACATCACTCAACGCAGAACTGCTTCAAAACGGCAATGGGGTCTCTTACCTGCCGGGTCACAAAGTCAGGGGTTGAATGAGCATGGAACTCAGGGCAGCAGAACCTCTGATCGCAAGACGCAGTCGAGTAAAGTCAAATCGTCACTAATCGCGGATCACAAGGAGCAAAAACGGACCAGTCTCATCGTCACTACGCTCCACGTGTGATCTTCAAGGCACTGAACTGATAGGTGTCATGAGGACCTAATTGGGCATTGTCACCTTCACTCAGCTTTCACGTGTCCAGAATCCAGGAACAGCCCAAGTCCAACAGTTGCGTTTTCCAACGCGTTTTCGTAATAAACGAAATGCTACTCTTTCTTTTTTAGCAGAGACCCTTCAGTTTTACTTTCTGTGTTTGAACACCTTATGTTTATCTTGATTACAAACTCTTAAAATAAATGTTGATATCAGAACCACACTTACTGTATAAGGTGCCACCTTACAAGTAAAAATATAAAAATGCAAGCAAAGTTATGAAAAGATCGTATTCTGGTGCAGTGTGGAAATATCCACAGGTTTGTCTGACTTTATTCTTTTTTTTTTTTTTTATTTAGTTTTTTTATAACTTATCTTATTGTTATTATACCAAGTGTTTAGAGCAAGAAATGATTATATAAATCAGGATGTAGATCATCTTCACACTTGGATCATCCCCACTCCAACACTGTAGTCTGTATTTATTGCAATAATAATTATGTATGACATTTCTAGGACCAGAATGGTGCTTTCCTCCATACTCCTGCCTCACCTATGGGCAACATGGTTGTAATAAAATAAAAAAAACATTCTGAGACGGTGATGGAAGCTAATGTGGACCTTCCATTGGATTTGAGGGAATTTGTTCAAGAGAGACAGATATAAAAATGATATATTCTCTTTCGTGATGTGGCTCGCGTGTACTGTCGTTGGGTCCCTCAGCAGACATGGCCCCCACATAGAGGCCCACTTGGAAACAGCAGAGAATACGGTCTCGGGCTAGTGGCTACTTTCGCGTCCTATTTCTGCCAATATGGACTGTATCGTTTTTTTAAAGAAGTGGTGGCGCTTTTTCAAAATATGACAGAAATAAAAGCAAGATCCCTTGATAACAGATCCCGCCCAGATATTTAGCTTTGAGGATAATGGGCACAGTTGAGATCACGGATTATGTGATATTGGGCTTAGTCCTGGTCATCTTAAGTGATTCACTTCTGTTTGAATCTGGCATCCTTGATGTGCAGGGTGGCCAACTCAGTCCTACAGAGGCCACACCAACAGTTTCCGAGTTTTCAGGATATCCCTGCTTTT
>WSYH01000963.1:0-145468 GCA_036426205.1 Ascaphus truei | reverse complement strand
AAACAGAAACAAAGAGAAAAAAGATCCCAAAATAGCACTCTAGCGTACAAAAGTATCAAAATTTATTAAACACATAAGACATATACAAAGGATCCACATGGTACGGTAGCCAATCAGAGCGTGGGAACTACATACCAACTCTGATTGGCTCTAGTAGACCATGTTACAGAGGCTTTGGGAAGAACGGATGTGACATCATTTACAGCCTGTCACATGGTACTAGAGCAAATCAGATTTGGAATGTAGTCCCACGCTCTGATTGGCTATCGTACCATGTGAGGCCGGCCATCTTTCTTTTCATGATGTCATCTTAAAGGCAATTGAAGCACAGCCATTCTGATTGGCTGGCGTCATTGCTTTTAAATGACATCATCAAAATTATTTTTTTTCCCCAAAATCACATGCCTTTCACGGCCCATTCAGGGCCGTAGAAAGTATATGACGATAATGTGACATCATAGGCCTATAAAAGCCTATGTCGTCTCATTTTGAAGGCAGACGCCGAGGAGGACGGACCTCCGGAAGAAAGAAGAAAAGAGAGCGTGGCAGCAGACGGTAAGAAGACCCCCAGAAAACCCCAGAAGGAGCCGGAAGATGGTAGAACACAGATGAAGACGGTGACGGAATGTATTACAAATAAAAGACAAGCTTCGTTTATTATTTTATGGTTTATTATATAAGGTTTTTTATTTTATGGGTTCCTGTTGCAGTGCGTGGATTTGTTCGAGAACTTGGTGTACAACGGGAGTCGGAGAGTGGGGCAGCTAATGGTAAGTTAACAAAATATATATTTTTTTTTTAACTTTAACTGTTTTTTGTAATTTTTTATATCTGATACAATTTTTTACATTAGCATTTCTTGCCACTGTATGTATGTATGTATGTATGTATGTATGTATGTTTGTCTCTATCGATATATACAAACGGTAAGAAATTATTTGATTGGGAATGCTTTTTTTGCACTATGTAAATGTATTTTGATATGGTGCTATTCTTTAATGTTAGTAACGTTATTATTAATTAGATAGATGTAATTTTTGGTGTTGTATACTGTACTTTAGGTCAGGGTGAGGCTTGCTTTTTTATAGTGGGTTTTTTTGGTACTACTATTTTGTCAGATGTTAACTTTGTTGGATAATGGGTTTGTTTAAGGATTAATAGATTTAATTGTGTAATTGATTTGGATGGTATTTTAATTGTTTTGGGATTTGATTCATTAATGGTAATTTATTTTGGTTGCCTTGCTTGGTTTAAATAGTATACTTGTTTGGATTTCAGTGTATTTTCTTTTGAATATTTTATTGTTAACATTGATTTGCAGAGTGTACATGGTGCACAGATTTTATCCATCATGTATACAATGTAAATTCAATGTTTCGATCGGCATTTGATGCTTTTGATTGGCAGATGAGAATGATTTTATTAGGAAATAGGATTTTGTTAGACTCTGGCTGATATGGAGAAGTGGTATTTTTATTTGTGCATGTTTTTGTTGACCCTTAAACATTTCTTTGTATATTGGTTCATCATGTGTGTATATATATGTATGTAATTGAATTTTGTGGTGTTGTTCCTAGATGTGGTGAATCTGATTGGTCCCAGCCTCTGCCAATCAGATTGGTCCGTATCCCTGCCCCACCCCGCATGCCTCTCATTGGCCTGCGTGGCTCTATGATGTCACCCAACTGCCACTCTCTTCTCCTCCTCACCCGCAACTGCCACACACACGCACAACCACCCAGCCACTGTCCTCTTCAACCAGCGGCCCGGACCCCCCCCACCCATCACCACCCCAGCTCACCTCCCTGCCGGCTCCACACATCACCCCCCTCACCCGCACCACCAGGCTCCACCGCTCCCTTCTGTCCCGCTCACCTCCTGCGGCCTCCTCCTCCACACTTATCTCCGGACTCTCCTGCTCCCCATAGCCGCTTCTCGGTGAGGGTCGGCCAGTATGGAGCAGCTCGAGCCCTCCGGTAGGGAGCAGCTCGGGCCCGCCGCTGGCCTCTGGTTCATCTGCCCGGCTCTGCTCCCGCTGCATGGCCGCTGTGTTCCCGCCACACTCTCGGCTCCTTCTCCTGCCTCTGGGTCTCGACACTCTGCTCCCCGGTGTACGTAGTGGATGGTGGCGGCGGAGGAGGTTGGGTTGTACAGCGCCCGAGAATCCCGCCGCTGAGCGCCGCACAGGACTGCGGGAGGGCAGGGCCTGCGTATGACGTTCCAGGGATGGGGGTGTGGTCAACCGCCGGAGCGCCGCACAGGACTGCGGGGGGGCGGGGCCTGCGTATGGCGTTCCAGGGATGGGGTTGTGGTCAACCGCTGGAGCTCCACACAGGACTGCCGGGGGCCGGGGCCTGTGTATGATGTTACAGGGATGGGGGCGGGGTCACACGCCGGAGCGCCGCACAGGACTGAGACCTTTGTGTGTGTGACACTGTGTGTGTGACACTGTGTGTGTGTGATACTGTGTGTGTGATACTTTGTGTGTGTGACACTGTGTCCCCCCTCCTGTCCACTGCCCCCCCTCCTGTCCACTGTCCCCCCATCCTGTCCACTGCCCCCCCTCCTGTCCACTCTCCCCGCCTTCTGTCCACTGTCCCTCGCTCCTTCTGGGGGGGGGTGCAGAGAAAGAGGGGGAGCACAGAAATAGGGAAGAGGAGGGAGCGGGAAATTTAACTCACGGACAACGCCGGTCTCTCAGCTAGTATATATATATATATTATATATTATATATATATATATATTATTATATATATATATATATATAATAATATTTATATAATATATATGAAGGAAATCAGTAGCGCCACTTGTGAAACAAAATTGTATAACTTAGATAAGAATTAAACCGTACAAATACAGTGTGTAATATTAAATAAAATATCAATCTAGTAATTTAAAAAATGTGAAAAAATGAGAAAGTCACTGTCGTGACGAAACGCATCAGGGCACGTTATCACGACACTACGTCATCACGCAGTGCGCGCTTTACGGCCGGAGAGCACATGGAGCTGATCTGAGGCTGAAAAATCTCTAAATTGCACTGACGCCGAGAGACATTGTTTCAAAGCACCCGACCACTGCTGGATGTGAACCGGAGGGACTATCTACCATCTGATGTGTTCCAGGATGGTGTGGACTTGTTGGTGGTGATTATATATCACAAATTGCCTTTTTATCTTGTACCTTTGTGAGTGTTCTTATTCCCCTTGTCCTCTTTATTATTGATTAAATGTACTGTTTTACACTATGGGACGTGCACTCTCTTTTCTTCTGTTTTCTATATATATATATATATATAGTTGCAAGATGAAGCCACTGTACAAATGAATGGATGAAGGGTGGGTATCGGGCCAGGGTGGCTTAACCCCTTAATTACCTTTGCAGTTATTATCCGAAAAGGTGATTAAGGGGTTAATTGATATCAGAATGTAATTACAATGTATTGGATATGTATTTTGTTTGCAACCAAGGACACAGATTTTGCTGGCGAGGGGGCCTCTTATTGATGAGGTCAGTAGAACTTTATTTATTTTATTATGCTACTTAATGTGTTTAATAATGGGCAAATAATTTATTATCCCTATCTGGATAATAGTTATTTTGCACATTATTGTACTGCATGTGTTTGGGGGGGGGGGGAATTGATATATTTAATGTATAGGACATGTTTATTTTTTTTACATACAGGGTTGTTTCCTCAGGTTTGCGGGGGACCTATGGAGACCACATGCAGTCTCCACGGGCTTCTCACGGGTTAACGACTGCCGTGGACCCGTAGGGACCACCCGATGGCCCCCAGACCCCCGTGGGAACCTACCGAGGCCACACAGATGCCTGTGGGTCTCACTTGGGGCCCCCAGACAGCCGTGGGCCTACCCGTGGTGACCCCATTGTGACCCACGGTGACCCGCGGAGACCACCTGGTGGACCACGGCACCTGGCGAGGACCAGCCGTAGGCCTACAGACCCTGTTTGAAACATGGTGCTGGGCTACTGTAGGTCTGTGAGGTGACCGTCAGGCCCACCGGGGACTCCCGTGGGTCTGGGGTATTAACCCTGTATGTAAAATAATAAATCATATATGTATGGGGGGAACAGGGGGTGGGTTATGTATTTAATAAATATAATAATGTTTATTGTGGGGTTGTGTATTGTTTTTATTGTGGGTACTGGGGGTGGGGGAAGGGGGTATTGGCCCCAAGGGTATGTGGGTAGGCCTCCAGGCTGGGTATTGGGTGAGTGAGAGTGGTTAGGCCTCACAGGGTGGGGAGCTAGAGGGGGAGGGTATGTAGGCCTCCCGAGTGGTTCGTGAGGGTGGGTTAACCCCTTAATGACTGTAGCGGTTAATAACCGCTATGGATATTAAGGGGTTAGGGGACATTACATTGGATGTTTTTATTCTTGTTCATGTTTTGCAGCATCGGAGGGGGCATGGACGGTGATGAAGATGAGGATGGCCTTTATCGTGGCAACCGGACATGGGTGAGTGCTATATGTATTTATTGTATTTATTGTTCTTTATGTATTTTAAATGGGCAAATTCACTATTATCCATATGTGGATAATATTCATTTTGCACATTACTGTGTATGTGTTAAGGGTGGTGTATTTATGTGTTATAATTTTTTTAGGGGTGCACTGAATTGGTACTGCAGACGTGCGGGGAACACCCGAGGGCCACAGCCAGCCTATATTAGCATTGCTGTGTATCCCAAAAATATGATATATGTAATGTGGGTATAGGGGTTGTTGGGGGCACAGGGGGTGTATGTTGTTTATTGCAATGTTTATTGGGGGCAATTGTCCCCCATACACATGCTATTATGCCTTAACCCCTTCATTGCCTTAGCAGCTATCCGCTATGGTAATGAAGCAGCATTAATGTATTTTCATAATATTGTGTGGGAGCAGGGGGTCCCTGAGCTGATCCGCATTGATTTGTGGCTCAGGGACCCCCTGCTTCCCGAGTTACAGGCCCCAGTTTGGGGCATCGGTGCCAGTGTCGCCGCCATCTTTATAGCGGGCACGTCACGTATGGGACGCTATAAAGATGGCGGCGACACTGGCACCCGATGACACATACCGGGGCCTGTAACTCGGGAAGCAGGGGGTCCCTGATCCACAAATCAATGCGGTTCAGCTCAGGGGACCCCCTGCTCACAGTACACTATTATTAAAAATGTATACATGCTGCTTCGTTACAATAGCACATAGCCGCAAAGGTAAGGAATGATTGTTTATTGATATGAGTGTTTTATTCATAGTGTAGTGCAGAGGGTCTCCGGTGCTGAACCGCTTTAGTTTTAAGTCCGGGGACCCCCTGCTTCCGAGATACAGGCCCCTTTATGGGGTGCCGGTATCACTCTGCTTTGTTTACATTCCGATGTCACGTGATCGGGACATTTAAATGCAGAGGGATACCGGCATCTCATAACGGGGCCTGTATCTCGGGAAGCAGGGGGTCCCCGGACCTGAAACCAATGCGGTTCAGCTTCGGAGACCCCCTGCACATGTACACTATGAATACAATTGTACTTAAAAGATTTTTTAATGTGCCGATGTTTGCGCAGAGAGAGCGGAGGATCTCTCTCTGCTGCAGACACATCTCGGCAGGGGACAGCTTCTCGGCAGCTTCTCGCCAGACAGACTGTCTCGCCACCTGTTACTCGCCATGTTTGACAATGTTGCTCTCACTGTGATTTGCCAGTGATTCGGCCCTTCCTGCATACAGCGAGGGCAACACGCCAAAAACATGGCGAATTCAAACCCCTGGCGAATGCAATTTTCCGCTGCTTAGTGCATGACCCCCTTTATCCTATATCTATACTTACAAATTGATCCATAGGAAGGCAAACAAAAACCCCAGAGTCATTCTGTATCATCCAATGATATCTCATTAGGGGAAAAATAAATTCCTTCCTACTCCAAGAATTGGCAATCGGATTAATACCTGTATCAACATCCTTCCCATGTATACTTATTTGGTATATCCCTGTATACCTTTCCTTTCTAAAAAGATGTCCAAACTTTTTTTGAACAAAGCTATTATATCTGCCATCACAGTCTCCATGGGTAATGAATTCCACATTTTAACTGCCCTTACTGTAAAGAATCATTTCCTTTGTTGCTGGTGAAATCCTCTTTCCTTCAATCTTAAGGGATGGCCCCGGGTCCTTTGTACTGCCCGTGGGATGAATAGTTCTTTTTAAAGCTCCTTGTATTGTCCCTGAATATATTTGTATATAGTTATCATATCCCCTCTTAGACGCCTCTTTTCTAACGTAAATAAATCTAATTTAGCTAGCCTCTCCTCATAAATTAGATTGTCCATCCCCTTTATTAATTTGCTGGCTCTTCTCTGCACTCTCTCTAGTTCCATAATGTCTTTTCTTAGGATTGGTGCCCAAAATTGTACTCTATATTCAAGGTGTGGTCTTACTAATGCTTTGTAAAGGGGCATAATTATGTTTACTTTCCTTACATTTATTGCCCGTTTAATGCAAGATAAGATCTTTTTTGCCTTTGCAGCTACTGCATGACTTTGGGCACTATTGCTAAGCCTGCTGTATACAAGCACTACTAAATCCTTTTCCATCAAGGATTCCCACAATGTATCCCCATTTAATTTGTAAGTCGCCTTTATATTCTTGCATCCCAAATGCATAATCTTACATTTATCTGTATTAAACCTCATCTGCCATTTACCTACCCACGTTCCCAGTCTCTCCAAGTCCTTCTGAAGATAAATTACATCCTGCTCTGATTCTACTACCTTACACAATTTAGTATCATTAGCAAAGATGGAAACTTTGCTCTTGATGCCAACCTCAAGGTCATTAATAATCAAGTTAAAAAGCAGGGGTCCCAGTACCTATCCCCAGGGTCGCCAACAGCGGGGGACAAAGGGCACTGGCGTCCTGGGCCCTGTGGGTGAGGGGGGCCTGGCCGCCCGGGCCCCCTGTGCGAAAGGGTGCCAGTTATTAAAAAAAAAAATAACGCTACACCCGACGCCGGGTCTCCCAGTTGGCAGCGCCGGAAGAAGGTTGGCTTAAGCTTCCGGTGCGAGAGGGAGGCCCGGCGCATGTGGGAGCAGCATTGGGAGACAGGTGTCTCAGCAGGGCTGGGGGCAACTGATATGACCAGCCGCCGCCCCCCCCCTGCAGCCCCTGCCACCTAATCCCCCCACCCCACCACCTCCCCCCACAGCCACCGGGCCACAACTGCCAGCCCCCGCCACTGCAGCAGCAGCAGCATCGGGGCACCGCCCACCCCCCCCTGCTGCCACCGGGCTGTCCCGCCACCCCCTCAGAATTGAGCCAGCAGCAGCTCCACCCCTGCAGCACACCGGGGGCAACAACGTGGGGTGCCTGCAGCGGGGCTGGCGGCAACTTCTGTGACCAGTTGCCGGTCCCCTCGCAGCACCGCCACCCCTTCCACATCCAGCCACCACTCGCAGCCGCCAGACACCCCCTGCAGCCGCGGGACACCCCTGTACTGCCCCCCCCCGCAGAATTGCATCCCCCCTCCCCTGCAGCCACCGGCCTGACCGGCTGAGATCATCCCCAAGGTAAGTTGGATTTTTATATATAAATGTATTGGGGGTGTTGGGGTATTTTTCCAGTAAGGTAGGTGTGGTGTGTGTGTGTGTGTGTGTGTTGTGGGTGGGGTGTGGTGGTGTGTGTGTGTGTGTGTGTGTGTGTGTGTGTACAGCCGCGGCCCCTTTCATTCTCCAACATCTACGAATTTTTTCGGGGATTTTTTCTGGCCACGCACTTCACCACGTTCATGCCGCATTCTGACCGCATTCATACCGCATTCATGTTGCATTCACACCCGCGGTTGATGCGCGGTTGATGTGTTTATTGATAATGGTTCGGATTTAATTGGTTGCAATTCTTCGCGTATCCGCCAGATGGCAGATATTCATGAATTGTAATGCACATGAGCTTCAGTAATGTGTCGACTTGCAGGTGTTTAAAATAATACCACAGTGGTCCATTGTAAATTGGCCTTGGGACTGAAGAAGTTACAATAATGTATCAATTTAGGCTTTTCATATTAAAACTAAACGCACAGTGTCTGTATTCTACAGTATTGTCCTGAAAGTTCCGAGATGAGTGCACAACTGCAGTTCGTGTTCCAAAAACCCGACAGAACGTACGCTTATTTAATATGGGCCGCGAATAATGCAACAGATGATAAGATGGCAACAGTTGTTCAAATGTATCAGTATTTTATTGAAAACTATGACTTTTACAAATTTTCACCAGATGCTCATGTGTGGAAGCGTGCAATAAGGAAAAAGTTATGTATCGATCCATGTTTTTTTCATATTGATCCCGATATTATTGTAGGGTATTGGTGTGTATCACCGGGTTTTTCTCCTATGATCATGGAGACTTCAAAAGGCGAAAGGTCATGTTAAAACCAACTAAGAAACGTCAGTCACAGGAAAGCAACGCGCCAGCACCAGCACCGGCTTCCAATAATAACGGTCCGACGTCAGGGAAAACCTGGTGACCGACAACCCTTGCTGTCTGTCCCCGCCCGGATATGGTGAGTAATATTGCCATATTTTATTCTGTTTTTGAAATATCAATGCACAGTCAAGCGAGTCTCCTGTAAGCAATATCATTGGCTGAGCAGCTTCTACAGTAGATACTGAGCAATTGGTGAATGCTAGGCGCATGCGCATTGGAACCTTCCTGAAACGCATATGCGTGTCATCACATTAACAGTAGGCGCATGGGCATGTGAACAGGAGACGCCCCCCGAGAAATTTATTGGTGGGACTGACTGTGGGAACTTCCTTAGGGGACTGACTGACCATTACAGTAAAACTTTTACGTTTTTTTCCTCAGAAAATAAAACTTTGTCATCTCATGCGGAAAACAGCAAATGGGGGGATTTCGATGGATAATATCGCTTTGTGTTACAATGCCTGCACACTGCTGAATCTGATTTAAAAAAAACACGTAACGGAGTCTACAGTTTAATGGCCATTGTTATTGATTAGATAGAATTCCTGAAACATTATGCTGTTGTTTTCAGACCGTATACAATACTTTTTTTTATATATACTGTATAATAAACTCAAAAAATAAAAGGTATGCATTTATTCTACATGTATTCCAGTACATATGTGTATTCTATACCCATACAGCATGTATTGTTTTAATACTCTTGTGATGTACTGATCAGTGCTGAGCATGCCTACAGTATACTGTACAGTATTTGATTCTCGGCTAGGGACGGACGATTAAAAACACAATGACAAGCTTTAGAAACGGAACGGTTCTGGAGAGGTGTCTGTCGATAAGAGGTTCAAATCCTTGAGCGAGCCTTGTGTGTGTGCGTGGGGGAGGGGGGTAAAGGGTACAGCTGCATGAAGGATTAGCTGTATTGCAGTTCAAAGAAATTACATATTTTCAAAAGGCAGGTCATCATAATAATTTGATCCCTACACCCCCAAACACATAAAAAGCACACAAATCAACCATGTGCAGTCAAACGCAGTGTCGCAGTCAAAAGCTACAGCACAGATTGAATATCGTAATATCAAGATGGTTTAGGCAGGCTTGTGGAGAAAATAAAAATAAAAAATGAGGAGGAAAAAAAAAAAATTTGGTCACTCACTCTTGAACTTCGCAAGCAAGCAGTGGTGAAGTTACAGACGCATGCGCAGTAATCATCAGCTATCAAGCAGGAATGTGATTGAAACCAGAAAGACACACATTCAAAGGAATGGTGTGAGAGAGGTGTACTGTACTGTAGATAAGATAAGAATTTGAAATACTGCAGTGCAGTAAATTATCCTGTGTGTGTGCGGGGGCGAGCGAAGGGAGAGCGCTGTATATGCCAAAATGTGATTCTGTTACAGTACACACCTATGCGTTTCAACAATTTCAAATGAGACATACAGCACTGCACATGCATGTATAAATATGCAAATTTACAATTACTGCGCGCGCACACGCAGACTGTGTACTGATGTAGGTTGAACTGCTAAAGTATTAGACTTTGAAGACAACAGCTCGCGAACGCCCCCCTGAGTTTTTAGACGGTATTGCAGTATTGCAGACAGCGCTAATAAAATGCTAATATTACGAGCGCTAAAATACCACAATATACTCCGGAAAAATAAAACATACTGCATCTGCCCATGGTTATCAGAGTTGCGCCGCTACGGCCGCACTAGGGTAAAGGCGGGCGTAGCTGTATGTATTGTGTAGATGGGGTTTTTGTATGCATTTGAGGGGGTTGAATATATTTTGGGGTGGGAAGTTTTTTGGTTTATATCTTGTGGGGGGGAATTCTGTTTGGGGGGGGTACGGAATGAGTGAGCGTGGGGTAATTGACGGAGGGAGAGGGGGTGAGTGAGGAAAATAGGGAATAAGAGTGAGAAGCAGGGGAGAGAAATACATGTGAGGCGGGAGGGTGAGAAGGAAGGCAGAGAAATTCATGGGAAGAGGGGGGAAAGAGACGGGGCTCGTGAGGTGTGAAATGGGGGGGGTGGCGGGCAATACCGCTGACACGGGGGAGCCCTTCTTAAAATGTTTGTCACAGGCCTCGTGATTTCTGTTGGCGGCCCTGCCTATCCCTGAGATACTCCACTCCCGACTTTAGCCCAACCTGAAAAAGTTCTATTTATGACAACCCTCTGTTGTCTGTCCTTTAACCAGTTTTCAATCCAGGTGCATATATTATTACTGAATTTTCTTTATTTAATACACCAACCTCTTGTGTGAAACCATACCAAAAGCCTTTGTAAAATCCATGTAGACTACATCAACTGCATTACCATGGTCTAAATTCCTACTTACCTCCTCAAAGAAACAAATAAGGTTTGTTTGGCATGATCTATCCTTCATAAATCCATGCTGACTATTACTAATAATTTTGTTTTCATTTACAGTAGGTATTCCTGAATATTATCCCGTATTAAACCTTCAAGTAGTTTCCCCACCATTGAAGTCAGGCTTACAGGTCTGTTATTCCCCGGTTGTCATCTAGCTCCCTTTTTAAATATAGGCACCACATCTGCTTTACGCCAATCTTGTGGTACTGAGCCTGTGGAAATGGAGTTCTTGAATACTAAATATAATGGTTTGGCTATTACTGAGCGTAACTCCTTGAGAACTCTTGGATGTATGCCATCGTGGCCAGGTGCCTTATTTACTTTAATTTTTTCAAGCCGCTTATGAACTTCTTCCTCAGTTAACCAATTGTTCTTTAATATGGAGGTTGTGGCTTCCTCCTGCAGCACTACTATTGAACTTGATTCTTCCCTGGTAAACACAGAGGCAAAGAACTTGCTTTTTCCTTATCTCCAATAATCTGCCTACCCATCTCACACTTAAAGGGTCCTAAATATTCTTTTCTCATTTTTTTGTTATTAAGGTACTTAAATAACTTTTTAGAGTAGACCTCAGTTTATTAAAATCTGCCTTTCTAAAGTTTAAGGTCTTTGTTGAACCCAAGTTATCTGTTTTTTGATCATTTATTTCAAATGAGACCATGTTATGATCACTGTTACCCAAATGTTCCATGACTTGAATATTTGTTATTACTTCTACATTGTTTAATATTACCAAATCCAGTACTACCCCTCTCCTGGTTTGTTCCTCAATAATTTGGGTCATATAATTGTCTATAAGCACCCCCAAAAACCTGTTTCCTTTTGTTGTAATGCTAATCTCATTTCCCCAGTCTATGTCTGGATAATTAAAATCCCCCATTATGCAAATATGACCCAGTTTTGATGCCTTCTCCAATTGCAAAAGTATTTTAGCTTCTTCAGTCTCACAGATATTTGGTGGTTTATTGCATATCCCTACAAATATTTTCTTTATACTTTTACCTCCACTGCTAATTTCTATCCACAAGGTCTCTACATTTTCATCATTCCCTTCATAAACATAATCCCTAATAATAGATTTTAGATCCGGTTTAACATACTCCACCTCCCCTTCTACAGTATTTGTTTGATCCTTCCGAAATTGGGAATAACAATCTAAATTAACTGTCCAGTCATGAGTTTCATCCCACCAGGTCTCAATAATGCCTATGATATCATACTGCTCCCTTGCAGCTATTAATTCAAGCTCCCCCATTTTATTTGTCAGGCTACTTGCATTAGGAAGCATACATTTAAGGTTTTTTTTTCAGCCTGTACTCTTATCTTATTTGTTCTTCCTTTCTGCGCCAAGTTGGTTTAGTCTTTAGAAGTTTTCTAGTATTATCTGTATTTACTATCGGGGTCTCGCTGCTTGTCAAACTCGCACTTGCCCCCATTCTACCTCATCTTTTCCTCTATTCTATTTAGTTAGTTATCTGTTTCATTCCCGCCCCCCTCCATCCAGTTTAAAATCTCCTGCAACCTTTTTAACATTCTCCCCTATAGCACAGAAGACCCCTCTTCATTGAGGTGCAGTCCGTCCCTAAAATAAAGATGGCACCTTTCAGAAAAGGAGTCCCAGTGTTCTAAAAACTCAAAATCCTCCTACCTACACCACGTTCTTAGCCATGCATTAACCTCCCTAATCTCTGACCATCTCCCTGTGGTTGCACATGACACTGGTAGTATTTCAGAAAATACTAGCTTGGAGTCCTTGCCTTAAGCTTTTGGCCTAGATCCCTGAAATCATTTTTTAGGACCCTCCAACTTTCTCAAACTTTGTCATTGTTGCTAACTGCACCGACACACTTTATTCGAGCAAATACCCAGTATGTACCTGGCAGATACCTGGAATGCGCCACTCCTCACCTCTGACAAGCCCCGTTGCGTTTGCCTTCCCAGCCTGGGTTCATGCCTGGCTGACGGACGGCTGATCTGTTAAATGATAATGATTAGGATTTAATAGGCTGCAATGCTTCGCGTGTCTACCAGATGGCATAAATTCATGAATTGTAATGCAGTATATATATATATATATACTGTGCAGTATTGCAGCCAGCAGGAATAAAATGCTTCAATCCCTGCCTGGAAAATAACCCAATGCACTCGTGCAGAAAACAGTCACAAACCTCAATACACCCGGGTATACCCGAATTCGTGGGACTAGCCGAGCTCGAATAAAGTGTGTCGCCAGTGTAACATGTTCCAAGACCACCGGAACAATCCCAGCCCCTCCTAACAATCTGTCTACCCAATCCACAATGTGCTGAACCAGAGCACCAAGGAGGCAACAAACTGTTCGGTTCATGCGGTCATGGCAACAGATTGCTCTATCTACCTTCCTAATAATGGAGTCACCTACCACCACAATATTTCTTGTTATCTGAGCATCCTGAGTCCCCTCTGTGCTGGTGGAACTATTCCCCTTGCTGCTAGAGGAATCAGTCTCCACCAGCCTTGCCATTTCTGCCCTGACACTCCCAATATCTTCACTCAATATGGCAAATCTATTGGGATGGGTCAGCACAGAACTGGCCTGCCTCTTCCTATTTCCCCTGCTTCCTTTCCTAACTGTTACCCAGCTACCTACCTGCTCCTCACTAACAGCACCACATGTCGAAGCAAGGGCCTGCTCAGTGAATACTAAACCCCTTTCCAGATTGTCAATGTCCCTATATATTGCAAGTTTCCTCTTCAGATCAGCAATCCCTGACTCGAAAGAGACCACCCACTCACACTTATCACAGCGGTATGCTCCTTGGAACTGCTGCTCCAAGTGCACATACATGTGGCAAGATAATAAAAGTTAATAAAATAAACCTTTCTACTTACCCTTCCCATCATGAAGGGAGTCCTCGTCAGCATACTCCAGGTCGATATCCTCTGATGCCAGCAAAAATACATGAAAAAATACAATCTAATGGCTCTTAACCCCTTAATCGCTTTAGCAATTAATAACTGCTATAGTAGCAAGCAGCTTTCCAGCGTCTCACTTTCTCCTCACTGCGGACTTCCGCGTGCGTCACTGCCGTCGCGTCACTTCCGTTATCGCGTCACAGCTGAGGGCGGAAGATCAATCAGTGTCTGGTACCAGCTCTGATCTTGCCAGTCGCTCAGATCGTAGGTTCACTGCTTCAACTCTACGCGTTTCGTTAATTGCTTCGTCAGGAGTGTAATGATGTGGGACTAACCAATTACTATATATAGACCCATCAATCAGAGAATGAGCGCTGAGGGGGTTAATATTACATCTTATTCTCTGATTGATGGGTCTATATATAGTAATTGGTTAGTCCCACGTCATTACAACTCCTGACGAAGCAATTAGCGAAACGCGTAGAGTTGAAGCAGTGAACCTACGATCTGAGGGACTGGCAAGATCAGAGCTGTACCAGACACAGATTGAACTCCCGCCCTCAGCTGTGACGCGATAGCGGAAGTGACACGACGGCAGTGACGCAAGCGGAAGTCCGCAGTGAGGAGCAAGTGAGACGCTGGAAAGCTGCTTGCTACGGGGTCCTTCAGATCTATCGGCGGTTCTCTCCCCCACCTTATTATTTATGGAAAATGTGAGTTTATATTAATTGTGATGATCTTTTAATATACCTGGTTCGAATAGTATGCACTATTGTGGTTTTTCCTTTGTTACATATACACCATATTCACCTATTGAGGGATATCCTGGCATTTGCGGCTGAAAAGGCTCCAGTTAGAGAGAGATGGATCTCTGACATGTGATATCATACGACGTATTTTGTGTGTTCTATTTTTACAGACTACAGGGAACATTATCAGTTAATACAGTCTGCACTATATATGTTTATTTTCTTTTCATATACCACTGAATCATCTTGCGCTCCTCGTCACCTCCAAGCAAAGAAAACCCCATAAAGGTGCCTGTATCTCGGGAATCAGGGGGTCCCTGGACCTGAAACCAACGCGGGTGAGCTCCGGAGACCCCCTGCACATCTACACATGAAAGAAATGTATATTAAAATAAATAATTTTCGGGCGACATTTCCGCTGTGAGAGGCGGCTCTCTCAGAGCCGCTCTCTCTGCAGCAGAAATGAAACGCTGGGTTCAGGCCTTTTCAGAGGCTCCATGCTCTTGCTGGCAGCAACTCCCCCATTTTGGGAATTTTGCTATCACAGGTAATCGAGGCTTTCTGAATACCATGATAGCAACCCCCAAAAAATGGCATTTTAAATGCCCTAGCGATAATTTTTATCAACCTTCTCTGAATGAGGCCCTAAGAAAGGTTCCAATACAAAAAAAATAGGAACAAAGTTTGCGGTTTTAAGACAACATGCATTATGTATTCCAATGCTCACTCATATTAGTGATCACATCACTGACTAGATTCTAGCTTCTGGAGTATAAAGAATTTAATTAGATTTTAGTGGCTATTTTTGTGACCTTTAATATATCAGTTTATTATCTACTTTCTTTACAGCATCATTGACTTTAATGAGACAGATAGAAGGATTCAAAAAAATAATGTACATGAATGTGTTATGGAAGTTTATGAGCATCTTGTGCAGAGGTGTTTCGATGTTCAGCGAAATTAATTGTCAAAGAAAGAACATCATTATATAAAATAAACTCTGATATACCTTTTTGGTATTTAACAAAGTGGTGGGGATAACAATCCTCAGTTTTTCTATATCATGGAGAAATATGGCACCAGTGAAACTGGGAGATTATACTATATTTAACGTGGGTCATTTACCACACTTTCTTTTGTCACTCAAGTAGTAATTTAAGGATTTCTCCCAATGAAGCAAATAATGTACTATGGGAACTTCACAGATTTTCAACAGCTGACAAATGGAGAAGTATATTTAACATAACCCCTGCATTACTAAGGAACTTTAAAACCCTGTGTTGTCCTTGAACTCAGAAATTAAGGATACAATGTGTCTCTTTTTCCACAACTCCTTACATTCTTTTGGCTGGGAAAAAGAGATAAATATACAGGATTAATCTGGCAACTGACATTTGAGGGCAAAGATAAAGTGAGTGACTGATCGTTCAATATCAGCAGGGTTCCCTAATTAAACCAAGTTTTGGAGTCCTGATTTTGCCACAACCTGCAACTTTGTAGGTTATGAGAATGACTTTGGGAGGGAATTTATACTCAGTGCTGGAGGGAGGTGGGAATTTTGTGGGTGTGTGTGCTGTTGGACACTAAGGGGCCTATGCAGGAAACGGCGAAAAGCTCTATCTCGCCAGTTTTTCTGCGAATATGCCTACAGCAATGCTGTAAATGCCGAAAAGCTGGCAAGATGAGCAAAATCCGCCGTTTTTTTTTTTGGTGGAAAATAAAACTCGCCGCGCGGGTGGTGAGAAGCAATATCTCGCCAGTTTTAAAACCCGCTGTATTCTAGTAGCGCCGATCAGCATCTCGGAGCTGATCGCCGCTCTAGAATGGAGACATTTTCTCCAAATCTCTCTGCTAACAAAAGTTGGCAAAAATCTGGTGCTGAGCGGCGGTACGGAACATTGACAAAATCAGGCCCTTTTCCTGCCTCGGATAGATGCTGGGGGGCTCCAGAGCTGATACCCAGTAATATCAGCACCGAAGCCCCCCCCCCATGCATCCGAAGCAGGAATAATGCATTAACAGCTCACTTCAAGGCAATGAAGGGGTTAACCATCCAGTACCAGGCTTATTGTGGGGAGTGGGACTGGCCTACAGCTACCCACCCGCAAGCCATAAACACCCACCAGTTGGGGCTAATACACACTGCACCATCCCCGCTAACCACAATATATATATATATAATATATTATATATTATATATATTTATATATAGTAATGTAGATATATTATATAATAATATACTATATATATATATATATATTAATATATATATCAACATAGAAAAAGAACAAAAGCACTCCGTAATAATAGATGGTGTGGGTGAGATCCTATAATGAAGAATAAGCAATACGATACCGTTTGGAAATGAAATCAGCAGGCAGCACTCCAGAANNNATATATAACATAGAAAAAGAACAAAAAGCACTCCGTAATAATAGTCACTGGTGTGGGTGCAGATCCTATAATGAAGAATAAGCAATACGATACCGTTTGGAAATGAAATCAGCAGGCAGCACTCCAGAATTGAACAAACAAGTGTATTGAAAAAATAAACACAAAACCAACGTTTCGGTCCACACACACACACACATATATATATATATATATATATATATATATAATATTATATATATAGTTATACGTTACCGTTCCAAGGATTGGTAAACAAGAGACAGCACTCAAAGTTGAAAATCAAAGTGTATTAGTGAAAGCAAAAATACATCCAGAAACCCAACGTTTCGGTCCTACAGAATGGGATCTTCCTCAGGGGGATACAAAGGGAGAATGACACACAGTTCCACCACATATTTATACATAACACTGAAAGTTCAATTAACCAATCACATACACCCATCTAATATTAACAACCAAGAAACCTGACAGCTCTGTGTCATGTTTGATTTAGCTTACATAAGATACTCCATACTGAATCACCGATCTGTGTCATTCATCCATGTCATGGTCTATCACATGGGTGTGACTACTGATTGACTGGCAGGGCAATAGAGGAGGATCTCTAAAGAATTAGGCAGGTGTGTTCCATACATAATGAACATAATAAAACCAGGGACCATCTATATCAAACCCTGAAAGTAAATTAACCAATCACCATCATCCAATTAAAAACACAAATAAACCTGCACTCTGATTCATGTGTTGATTAAGCTTAATAAGATACCTCCATACTGCTAATCACCCCAGCTGTGTATTGCAATCCATTGGTCATGGTTACCAATGGGTCTGAGCTCTGATTGATATGTCAGGTGGGGCAAGCACGGCAAGGAGTTTTTAAGAAGGTAAAGCAGGTAGTTGCCATACATATGAACATAACTAAAACCAGGACATATAGGTGTGGGGGATTGGTGTGGGGGCGATTGGTGGGAGATTTTCTGAGTGAAATGTATGCATAACTATGAGGGCAGGCAGACTAGTTCATATGAACATAGTTTCGATATGGGATACAGCGGATACGCGAGACTTCAGTGTAACAATGATGACGTAAATATGCAGAGTGGACGTGGGTCTACCAAACCAGGACGGAGAACGCAGAGGATATTATGATCCATGAGCACATAGTGAAATTAATGTGATTGTCCACGCACGTCACATGTCCCATGGTTCATCAGATCGTGACAGAAAGCAAACAATCTTAGCTTAAAATCCTCGTGTACAGCCCTTTTGGGGGTCATGTATGTACCTTAAATCCAAAGATAGCTTTACTTACCAGCCGGAATAGTAGTTATATGCTGTAGCACCCTAACCTGGGAGGGGGCACAGAATGCACTAGTAATGGGCTGACATCTTAGGTTGCCTTAAACTGTGTCTGTGTTTTCCTGATCAGTGTCGTGCCAACCGGTTTGGTGTTTCCAATCATCGCATCTATCAGCCCCAGATGCACTTCCTGATTGCACATCGATATGTAATCACTGATACGATTTTCCTTTAAAATTCTCGTCTTCCGACGTAGTAAGAGCCCACATGACACTTAGTGAAGTACAACCTACATATTAGACTCACAGTTTACAATATGTTTAATTTTTGTAGATTTGCCATGTGAGGGTGAAATACAGTCCTGTTTTGATAAATCTGGCAGTTGTACAGCATGGCATCTGTATACCCCGGTTTTCTCGCCACCGTCTTGCTGGCATGTATTTGTCAACGGGATCAGAATTTGTACAGCTATCTCCCAGATTTCTGCCACTTTTAAACAAAAAAGAGGTGGAGTATTAAAGTCTTCCCAATCCTCGCGATCATTAGCCAATATATGCCATGTTGTTGTATAGACCTTTTGATATTGAGATGCATTATCTGTAAGTGCTGACGCACCTACAAGCGATCAGAATCAGTGGTCCTCATTGTTATTGACAGCAGCTCCTCCCTACTTTGTGGAACTGGCTTTTGATGATGCCTATTGACTTCCTTTGGGATCATATCCCCTCTCTAGAAAGCGAGAGGCCATCTCCAGAAGTGCACACTCCACCGTTTGGGGTCACTCACAACTTCTCCGGACACGTAGTAGTTGTGAGAAAGGGAGACCTGCTTTTATGGTGGTGGATGATGGCTGGTTGCATGTAATAATGTGTTCCTATCTGTGGCTTCTGGAATAGACGTGTGCAGAGTTTTCCATTGTCCTTATAAAAACAATGGTATCAAGAAAAGGAACTCAATGGTACTGTAGCTAGCTGTGACCAATTGTACTGGAATTTTGTTTAAATACTCGTAATGATATAACTCTGTTTCCAGTCCTCGCAGACCCAGGAACACCTCATCCATGTATATGCGATAGTAGTTAGATATACGGTCCGGCGATAGTATTATGATATACGGTCCGCGATAGTAGTTAGATATATAGTTTTAAGGTTGTGAGTAAAAAATGACAAAAACCCTCCCAGGAAAGCAAATAGTCAAATAAGCTGTATGCTCATCTGCATGTCTAGGCAGGTCTGCAACCCTCCGCCTTTCCCATCATCACACCCAGCATACAGCACTCATCTCCCTGCAGCAAGGGATTCTGGGCGAATGAGGTTTAGCCTATCCCTAAGCCTCTCTTGCTTCCCAGTAAAAACAACCCCACACTGATGAGACCCATCAAGGTCGAAAACGAGTCTGTGGGTGGTTTCTGGGTATGCACCCTTAACCCTGGCTGTGCTCAAAGCTGTGACCATGCAGCAAGCTAAGCCCATCGGGAACCATGTTAAATAGTTATTGAGGCAAAATATGTAAATATAACTGTATGCTCACTGCATGTCCTAAAAAGGCAAGTCTTGCACAACCCCGGCCCCTTCAACCATATCACCCAGCACATCACACCAGCACTTTTCCCACTAGCATGCAAGGATTCTGGGGAAATGACATGCAAAAAGCACACTCGTGCCTCGACACTTTTTGCTTCCAAAAACCATTTTTTATACATCGGTTCCCTATAAGGCTTAAGCTTTCTGCATGGTCCAAGCTTTTGTAGCACAGCCAGGGTTAAGGTGCATACCCAGAAAACCACCCACAGACAGCTGTTTCGACCTTAATGGGTCTCATCAGTGTGGGGTTGATTGACTGGGTATGCAAAGAAGCTAAGGGATGGGATATACCATAATACTGAGTTAAGTTATGGGGAGTAAAAAAAGTGACATAAACCCTCCATTGCAAAGCAAATATGCAAATATGTAAATATAACTGTATGCTCATCTGCATGTCTAAGGCAGGTCTGCAACCCCGCCCTTCACCATTATCACCCAGCACACAGCAATTCCACTGCAGCAAGGGATTCTGGGAAATGACATTTAAATGAGCACGCAGTGCCACTTTTTGCTTCAAAAACCATTTTTAACATGGTTCCATATAGGCTTAAGCTTGCTGCATGGTCACAGCTTTGAGCACAGCCAGGGTTAAGGTGCATACCCAGAAAACCACCCACAGACAGCTTTTTTTTTTTGTAGCCCGTGTGGTGAAAAAAAGTGATTCCACCTCAAAAACCGTGCTCATGGTCCAGTGAGACCAGGTGCTCAAAACTTGTGACAAAGTCCGCTCCGGAGAATAGGCCAGTCCATGCCATAGACAGTCCTCTTCAGCTGAAGCCTGGGAGTCCTGCTGTTACATGACGTCTTCCTCCGAAGAGTCCGACGTCCTTCTCGTTCCCTCCTAGTGCAGCAGGCGCCGCAGGAGGGTCCAAGTCTTTAGGGTGTTCGGCTGATGCCTACTAACCCACCGCAATCTTCCCCCGAATGGATGGCGACTACTAGCCAGCACTCAGTCTTTGCTCTCCGGAGAGAGGGGTGACGATAACCCAACACGAAACCGAAACAAAATCCATGGTGCGAGTGCTCCAGTGCTCTGTGTGATGCAGTGCAGGAGGTGCTCAGACGTACAAACACAAAAAGGTGTGCACGGGTGCACGCCCAGCCTCGTGCAAGGCAGGCGGTGACAAAAATAATTGGCTTGTCCCCTCAGCGGAAGGCAATAAGGGGGGCCAAGTGCGGGAAAAATAGGGGACGGTGCAAAATCATCTGTGCAGATCAAGTGCTCGTAAGTGGAGGCCGCCGCCCAAACAGCCAACAACAGTGCAGCAAGTGATGCTCCCCAGGTGTTCCAAGCCTGGGGTGCAAGATTAAAAATGCCCGGGCTACTTTGCATCCGCCTTCTCAGGCCATGACCAGAGGACCAAGTGATGCAACTAGGGCCATCCTTCACAGGACAGACCCTACACTTGATCTTAGCCAAAAGGCCGAGAAGCGATACAGACAGCTGTTTCGACCTTAATTGGTCTCATCAGTGTGGGGTTGATTGACTGGGTATGCAAAGAAGCTAAGGGATGGGGAATACTATAATACTGAGTTAAGTTATGGTGAGTAAAAAAAGTGACAAAAACCCTCCATTGCAAAGCAAATATGCAAATATGTAAATATAACTGTATGCTCATCTGCATGTCTAAGGCATATATATATAAATAATACACCACTAACCCCTTAAGGTCCCTAACATTTTTGGGATGCACAGCAATGACACTATAGGCTGGCAGTGGCCCTCGGGTGTTACCCGCAGGTGTCCCCGCTTGCCTGCAGTATCAAGCATGTGCCCCCCAAAAATAATTAAAAAACACATAAATACTTTTACATAAATACACCCCCCCACTACCCACCCCCGTGATGCATACTTTAACCACCATCACCCCTACACACCGGCAGCCCTACCCTCCCTCCCTTGGGGACAATACCCCCTACCCCCAATACCCACATTCAAAACAATACACACACCCGCAATAAACATAACAATTATTAATAAACTTTACATAACCCAACCACACAATATGCAAATATATTGTGGTGTTACTTAACCCCTAAATAACAATAACGGTTAATAAGCACTAAAGTTATTAATGGGTTAAGCCACCCTGCACCCATTAATTTGTAGAGTGGCTTCATCATTCACACATTATATATTTATTTATATCTTATACTATATTAGTGAAAGCACTGTATGTTTGCCTGCCTGGATGTCCGGTGTCCCTAGCGGCAATCTCATTGGTCCCTTGGGCCGCCCGCCCCCGCACACCTCTCATTGGGCTCACACACTCACACCACCCCCTTGGCCCGCCCCCCACACCTCGCATTGGCCTGAGGCGGAGTGACGGGCCAAAGGACACACAGGGACACACACACACACACACACACACACACACACACACACACACACACACACACTCTCCACCCTCCACCCTCCTCAGCGCGCGCACACACACACACACTCCACCCTCCTCAACACACACACACACACACACACACACACACACACACACACAACAATTCCCACACACACATCCAAATTCACACACCCACCACACACCACACACCCTCTCACATCCAAAACAAACACACAACCCACTCACAACCCTCCTTAACGGCTGCCCGGCCTTGACTCCCCCCCCCCGCCCTTCCCGCCCCTGGCCCGCAACAACGGAACCACCCCCCCTATCACCACTCCGCGGTCCCGCCTCAACATACACCACTCGATCCCGGTGCTCACCCCTCGCCTCTCGCGGTGCCACCCTCCTCCCCCGGTCTCCCCTCTCTCCCCCTTCTTCCACCCCCCCCCAGCAGCACCCTCTTCCTCCCTCGCTCCCTCTCTCCGCCCTCTGCTCCCTCTCCCCCGGTGCCCCCCTCTCCCCCTACTCCCCATCTCCCTACACCCCCCCCCGTCTCTCACCGTCAGGCCTATGAGCCGGCTGCCCCCCTCCCCCAGCTACCATCCCCGCGCTCCCGCTGCTCCCTCTCATCTAGTCGGGAGCTGTACGGGCCGCGGCCCACACCACCTCCTGACCTGAGCGTCTCAGCTCGCATCGTGTCCCGGGGAAAACGGAGACCGCCGAGGAACCCGAGGAGTGGAGGTACGCGGGCCCGGTGCGAGTACAGTAACCGCACGGGAAAGGGATCTTTCACCCCCCACCCCTCCCGGCGCTTCACCCCCCCCCCCGGCCTTTCTCACCCCGGCCCGGCGCTTCACCCGGCCCGGCGCTTCACCCCCCCCTGGCCCTTCACCCGGCCGCCCCCCCGTGCCCCATCCCCCTCACCCCCCCGGCCATGCCCTTCACCCCCACCCCCACCGTCCATGCCCTTCACCCCCCCCCCCCGCTTCCCTTCCACCCAAACACCCCACCCACCCCCGGCCATGCCCTTCACCCCCCCCCCCGGCATGCCCTTCACACCCCCCCCCGGCCATGCCCTTCACCCCCCCCCCATCCCCCACCCACCCCACCCCCCACCCGCTGCCCCCTTCACCCCCCCGGCTTGCCCTTCGCCCCCGACGCCTGCCCTTCCCGGCCCCTGCCCTGCCCTCCGTGGTCAGCTCCGCCACTTCACTCGCACAGCCCGCCCGTCCCCCCTGCCCTGCCCTTGATCTCCCCACCACGCTGCCACTTCGCGTACACGCCTGGCTTCGCGCTTCACCCTCCCTTTCGCGTCACAGACACACCCACACACACCCTAGACACACACACACCACACACACAGCATCAACACCACCACACACACGACACCAACACCACACACAACCCACACACACACCACCCACACACACCACACACCACCACACCCACCACTACACACCACAACACGTCGCACAACTAACAAACAAACGATATATACAGACACCTAACTACAGCAACAGTCAACCGTTAAAATCACAGAAACTACACGTACCTCCACCCAGGACACCACTTCGACACACACACCAGACACGTTATATGAGCACACAAGCACAACCTACGTCACCACACCACCAGACAGCGACGTCGGGATCTCACAAGCCGGACCGACCGCACACTCGTAACTATACCCACAGCCCCAGTCACAGCCCCCCAACCTCTGGCCCCCGGCAAGTAATAAGTTGGCAAAGCACTTCTTAGAGAACCCCCGGAAGTACCCGACGAACCCCGCGGCGTATCACCTCATCCCTTCGCAGGCGCCACAGCGCCGTCTCACCCCACTCTCCCTTAAGCCCACAACGTATATCACAACGTTACCAACTACTGTATAACACCACAGCACACACCGTCATCCACACACACATCCCGACACTATACACACACATCACCCACTACTCACCGCACACCCCACGGCCTCATCTCCACCCCCCCATTAGGTCATCCCCCACACCCCGACGACCCGCACACGCTCCATTACTACACCCCCAACGGTGTCGTCTCCAGCGCTCCCTACCCTGGCCCACATCCTCACCCCCCCCAAAAGCAACCCACCGAGCCAGCCCCCGCGCAGACCACCATCACAGAACCAAAACGCGCCCCGCGATCGGGGAAGTTGGGGGGCAGCGTGGTTAATAAGAGAAATGAGAGAGGAGTATTGGGGCCGCGGTCATATAGTAGACTCGCCCGCGAGCTTACCCAACACATCTCTTCACCGCGGCGGTGTTCAGCCCCGCCACTCCCACCCAAGAGCACCAGCCAAAGCAACAAAAACAAAAAAACAGCACGAGCGGCCCCCTCCCGTGCACTCAATCCCATCGCCGTCACGCCCCTGTCGACCGGCCAGAAAACAGCGGACCTACCACGATCAGCCAGTTGCGGTGACTAACGCCGGCACCCCCCGCAGCCGGCGAACGGTGGGGGATCGGGGAGACTTAGATAAGTGGGCGCCGGCAGGGCGCCTGCCTCGTCGCGATCATTAGCCCCTGAGCGCAAACCATCGGCACCAGGCCGGATTCTTACGGTCCGGACGCCGACACATTCGAAAGCCGGCCCGCGAGAGACGAGGGTTGCCACCCCTCGCGGGCCGGCACATAGACTTTTTGTTAGAAATACACCCACAAGCGAGGCACCCCCAGCCTGTCCGCAGGAAGGTACGACGCAGGGGAAAAGTGGAGGGTAAAGTGAAGGGGACGGTCGGGCTAAATCGAGTAACCCAACAGACGTGGCGAAAAGGGCGAGCACGTAGCGCCGAGGGGGAAGAATGCTATGCGCCCCAGCAGACGTCGGAGCATGCGCGATGGAAAGATAGGAAGAGGGCATGCCAGGGCGGGCTCGCAAGAGACGAGCCGAAACTATTAGCGAGACCGGACTAGGGCCTACCGTGCCCAATACAGGATACCGTCGCTCCGCCTCCTGTGGACGCGCCACCTCTTCGATGCGAGTCAATCCCCCCAACGCCAACCTGCCGCCACAAGACCCGGCCCACCCGGATGATTATCGAAACATGCCCGCCACACCGAAGCCGCCGGACCTGCCGGTGGAGGCATGCGGATACCCGAAGGATCCCATCCACAGGATAGAGGAGTGTGGGGCCTAAGAATTTGGGATAGTAAGATTGCGAGGTAGAAACATCATCGAAAGGCAATAAGGAAGTGTAAGGGTGGACAGCCAACCCGACAGATGCTGGTGCTTCAAAACCAAATAAGCCCCACGGAGGAAAAAAGGGTGACAAACCACGGGCAGAAGGATACAAGCTGGCCCCAGGAGAATACGCAACGCGAAGGCTGCACCCGAAGCCGCCTGCAAACTCCGCACACGCCTATGTCCTTGCCCCTCCGGGCACCAAAACGTGTCGAACTAGGGGGGACCGTGTCGTGGCTGGGGGAACGGGCCGCCCCGCGAAACCCTCCGGGCACCGAGCACACCCCTACGCCTAAAAGAAGTCGGGAGGGACTAGCCCAAGAGAGGCTAGGGGGGTAGCCACCGCCGGAGGCGTGACACCCGCTCCACAAGACGTGAGAGACAGGCGAATGGAGACCATCGCCAAAGGGACGCGACCGGTATTATTTGAGGAGCGTCCTACTCCCTTAAGTCGGCCTTATACGACCCCCCCGCATATCATGAACACCGAGTGCCGCAACATTGTCTCACACACCTACTCGCGTATACCACACTAAAAGTTATACACACACTCCCACTTGTAACACATTACATTTCACTTTTACACACCCTTATTAACAACATCACCCTTACGCCACAACGTGTACACACACTATTACATACCACTTAGGACCCACCCTTATTCGGAGCACAGGGCAACACGTATATGTGATACAGTCACACGTACACACGCGCTAGACCACGCAACACCTTGATCGCCACGCCCAACTGAGACACCAACTCGCAAACTCACCGGCGCATCTTACTGCCACCCAACACGTAGACTCGGCTCCCCCCCCACTCAATTCCCAACTGCCCCCATCAACACCATCACAGCTCTCGCCCCACACATTGGCACCTTTCCGCCTACCTCCCCCATCGGGCACCCACCCACACCTTCCGCACCCCCACATCACACAAGACCCTCCTATCGACACCGACAATCACCATCTGTATCAGAAATAGCCAAAAGTAAACCAAAGATCATGCTGCGGAGTGTGGAAAACTGACAAAAAAAAATCGCCACCATCACCCACACCACAAACATACCCGGGCAAACGAAGGGGTCTATCAATAGTATTAGTTAGATTATATATATATAATTCTAATATATATTACACATATTATTATATAATATACAATAATTTGTTTTAATGAACATTGTGCTTCACTGTGGGGGGCCCTGTAAGAAAAAAAAATATCAAAGAAAAAAGGCAAGGAGGTATGGGATTTAAGCTAAGGATACTCTACAGTCTTAGGTAATACCGCACGTCCTCCTTCTATATCTCCTCTGCCTTGGTTTTTGGACTTTAATCTCTGTTAAACCCTTCCTTCAATCAAAAACGAAGGAGGGTACACGCCGCGGTTTTTCATCTCTTAAATCTTCTCCCCCATGTCAGGCACCCCCTCTGGTTGCTTTCTAAATATCAGGATGTTAATCAATTATTGGCAGCTTTAGTATTTGTTCTAGATTGCCTTTTCATGTAGGATTATTTGGCAAATCTAGCGGGGGAGAATTGTTTTTGATTTTATTAGTATTATTGCCGTTATTTAGTACTTTGGTCCATTCAAGTTTCTTCCCCATCTTATCTTATGGGAGTACACCATAGTTATCCGCACTTATCCTGTACTAGTCCATTACTACAAATCCCTAGCGCTGAGAATTCTTATCCCCGGCTGGGTTGCTTTGTACTCTTCTGGGGGGACCCGTATTATGTGGGGTTGTGCCAATCCTTTGGCTTTCTTGTGTGTTTACTATACATCGTTTCTAACTCATATACATACCCGCTCAAATTTCTATGATAGTGGCCTACTGTGGTCCTCTAGCTATGATTTCTACGCTATTTAGTATCCTAGGCGCATACGAAATAAAAGTCACTTCTTTCTCGAGTTTCACACCACCACTACCTACTTGTGCACGTGGCATCCCCCTTTTTGACCCTATCTTGTTCTCTGCCTGTGGCTATTTAACCACGTTTCGATATTATTACTACTATCCCTCAAGCACGTTCCCAGTGGCCCACAAAGCAAGTGCGGGAGCCCCCGGCAAGTAGGAGTGGAGTTCCATTTGTAGCCCGGCTGACTAGGAGTCTTGTCATTGTCAGCGTCTGCTAACACCCGTGCGTGACCCAAGGAGAGGGTAAACGGCGGGGTAAGGCACTAGCTCCGTTTGTTTCAGAGAGCGCAACACACCGCGCGAAACTCCTCCGGCTACGTATGACTGTGCCGCGTTTGGCGCGTTTGCACAGGGAAGAGTCGTCTCACCGGCCGTTCGGGTTTGGGAACGCAACGCCGGATCACTGCCGACTTTTGACTCCTCGACACAACCTTTTCCCTCTCAATCACGCGGGTATGTTATGTCCCACAAATGTTTGTGATTTTAGTGTTGAGAATTTCATATGAGCGACATGTTTGGGATTAGTTTGAGATCCAGCAAATGAGATCTACCCAGTAGGTTTCTGGGTGTCGATTAAATCCCCCTAGAAGTTAAACCTCCCGACAACCTCCCTGGTTTTTTCCCGCTGTAAGGTACGCTTTGTGCAGTAAAAAGAAATAATAGGAAAGTAAATCCTTTCAGAACAGTGGATTTGCCAATAGTTGGATGAACTTGGGTAGTGAGGGTTATTGTTTTGCACGGGTTACTCATAATGCAGAAATTGGGATACAAGGACGCGAACTGTCGGACATCTATTTCAGTAGAAAAAGGGACATACGAAAGGGCGCTGATAGTGAATGGAAAGAACTGCTGATAAGTTGAAGTGGATAAAGAACGAACCACCAAACCAGGGCACTTCTTTGCTAGTAAGTGCAAGGGTAGAGAAAAAGAAAAAAAAAAAATGGAAGAGACTTTAACACCTTTGTTAGCCACTAGCTACATTACCAGGCAACACTATCACCATGAAAGGAGGCCTCAGCCTGCCACCAACCAGAAGTGGACTCGCGAAAGAGAGAGAACCGAAAGGGAATGGGACGGAGTTCCGCATAACAACGCCGTTAAGATTTATTTTATAAAGGGTTTGAATTCGTCCCTTGGCCACTCTACCCCCCACACCCCAAGACCCTACTCTGAATTGGCTGAGGGTAAAACCAGGGAAAGAGTATTATGTGCTTCCACTTCTCCTGCTTAAAATCTAAGATGTCAACAGAAGCAAGCGAGGAACGATTTTCGTTCTTTCTGTGGTCTGGCGAGCGGCGCGAATGGGAGCAAGGAGGCCTCAGTCTTAGGAAATCCTGGTTTTGGTCCCCACAGCCGACAACATCTTACCTTACAAGTTAAGTACATCACTGGGTCAATCTAATAATTGGCCTGTCCTGAGGTGAACAGAAGGAGTTCCCAAGCTGCATTTCATTAGCACATGCAAGCTAGAAGTTTAAATTAACAATAACAATTCTGACAAACAAAGGCAATTGTAAACTGTTGTAAAGTATGGGGAGTATCGATTCACTAATCCTGCCACGAAGGAAGGAAGTGGGAAGAAAAACCAACCACAAGTGTCACGATAAGATAATTCTTGGCCAAAGAAAGACGAGGATTTTGAGATCACACAACACACCTGCTGAATGATCCACGCAGCCCTGGTTTACCATTCTGGCCGACGCGCTTTCACGAGAAGATAAATGGCCTGACGCTCCTCACTGATGTAATAAAAAGGCATTATCGGTACGTGCCTTCTCCTCACTCTTTCGTACATTCCAACATCCCGCTCTAGCCGGCGGACACCTGGTACAAGTAAACTCCCCTCCCCCCCCGTGATAAATGATCAAACCACCACCCCCTATCTCTTACTGCTTTGAACTCCCCACACCCCCCTGGAGATGTTTAATGGTAGTGGCCTACCACTAAACAACACCCTCCCCAATGCACCGGTAAAGATTGTTTTTAATCCTGTGACTGTTCAGTCAGCCTAGCCTCCACTAAGGTGTACGGCACGCGAAACAGATCGATACTCCCTGTCTCACTCCCATTGGTCGAAACATGCTACCTTCCCCTACCCAGCTCCAGCAGGCAACACCCCCCCCGACTAAACAACCACTAACTAACCACCTCCACCCCTCCACAAAGACGCCATAACCACACCAATTTGCACTGTTTAATGCCGTACACCACTATCATCCTTGATCACGCGGATGGCTCGTCCTTCTGACACAATTCACCCAGACTGTGGACACCTCTCTCTCAACTGATCAAGCCCTTGTCACCACCATACGCACTACCCAGCGGTAGGGATGCATCTAGATAGAGTCAACCACTGACACAACAAGCGCAACAATAACTCCAGCCCAGTGGGCCCACTAACAGTGCGCCCTATAGGTTTTGACACTCCCCCAGATAGCCTTCTCAACAGACAGGCCCCGTTGCACAGATGGCAAAATCCACTGACCTGGAATACCTAAACCTCCCAGACCACCACCCACCAGACCGCGACCCCGCTTCCCATAGGTGTATCGGCCAAAGACGCCCAAGCAGGTAGATCAGGCGCCCCAATAATGTGTATGATGGCACCTATATGCCCCCCTCAAACAGCAGGGGAAGAACAGTAAATCTACCAAAGCGTGATATTTAGAGCGCCAGACATATTCCTCGACTTACATTCCTTTGGTCTGATAGGATGTGTTTATGCCGTTTGTGGGGGTATGGCACAATCCACGGGTAGACAATTAAAACAGCCGGAACCCCTGCAGTAGGTCCCTTACCCCTCGAACACTATTTCGCCACCGAGTGGGGGTTCCGCTAATGTGCGGACCGAGTATCGGGTCGTGTCGCGGAGGTTTCAACAAAGCCCTGTACAGGCCCGCGCCTATAATATGGCTACTGAGAAGGAAAAACCAAGGGATGTAAACCATTCAGCTCCACAGAGCCATGCGGACAGGAAGAATGTCTAGAGGGGCAAAGGGGTAAATCTTCAAAAAAAATATTTGGGATTCTAGAGATCGCCAACAAAAAAAAAGAGGTAGGAATGAAATAAGAAATGATGGGAAGTGGGGAGAGACGGAAAGGTGGTGCGCGCAAAAGGAAAATTAAGGGTAGGGCGTAAATAAGAGGGTAAACAAAAAAGACTGTTGCTAAGAAAACAAATAAAGGCCCCCCCGCGGCCCCCGTATAACTGCATAAATACCCCTTTCCTGTTTCTCACCTGTTCAGACAACGCCCTTCACCCAAAAACCCCCTCCCACACACCCGCGAAGGGTTTGAATCTATAGATAAGTATAGAATGGTTCAAGGAGCTGGTCGCGAGGCAGAAATGCTGCCACAACCATTGTACGAGGGGTGGAACAATACATCCCCTCCTGCTCAGAGACCCAAGGCGTCCAATGAAGGTCAGGTCCACGGGTCGCAAAACCGGTAAGACCGCACGGCATGGCCGGGACGCAAGGGGCAGCGGCGCGGAGCCAGGGCGCTAGTAGGCCGGTGACCTCTATACATACTACCCATTACATAACAAGTCTCCCGTATGTATCCACGACCTCCTACTTTTCACCAGCTCACGTTCCTCGCTCATTTGTGTGAATCCTTGTAAATTCCTATTGTGGGTTGCCTGTTATCAAGTCGCCCACCTGGGCTGCCAAAAGTGAGCGCAAATCAACAAAAGAAAGTCTCCCAAAAAACAAGGGGGAGAAAAATAAGAAAAGAAAGGACGGGAGGTGGGGGAAAAAACTTTTCATAACAGGGCGGGGGGGGGCGGGTGTTCACTGGGGAAGTTTCGTTCACCAAGTAATGTTGTTGTGACAAAACGGCCTACAGTAAACGTTAACAGGGGGCAAAAGAGGGGGCCCAATAGACAGCGCGTCAAATTCTAGACAGGTCAAGATAAACCATGTAGTAACAGCAAAGTACAAAACTCAATCAGCTCGCATTCCCAGGATCACAGCACTCTGACGTCTTTCACACATCACTACTAGAATATGCTATCACGTATTTCCTAAACATTACCTTCGAACTCTCTTCACCGAGCTCGTAATATCTGATGAAAAGAAAATTTCACTTCCGCCCCATTCCGTTGTAAAGATAATACTCGAGACAATAACCGGGCCTATCTGGTAATATTTTATGACAATATTTAGAATAATGCATAAGTGAAAAACCTCGATGGTGGAATTCAACTGTCGCAGGGGGGAAGGTTATTGTTAGGACATAGGGTGTACAATGGGGATCACTCCTTTCACAGAGACCCAGGGGTACGAATTATTGGGTGCGGATAGTGGGTTGATTCTTTACAAGATGGTGTGTAAAGACACGTCCGAATGAAATAACTGGGATCTAGACCAATACTAAAACCTTTATTAACTGCAGGGAAGTTCATTCCATTGCCCGCTTCCACAGAACAACAAAAAGTGTGGTAGGTGGATTTGGGACAATGACAAAGCAACAGAGGAATGTGTAGGTGTGGTCGTCAGGAAGACAAAACGAATAGATACTCAACGACAGCTCACAACGTGCGGTCGACGCGACAACGAAACAACATCTGCAAAGAGGGTGGTGTTCTGTGGCGATGGAGCCTCAGAAGCTCACACTTAATAAGACCCTAAGAGCGGGCAGGACTTGCCCCCCGGGAACCCCCCGCTGCATATGTCAATAGTCTACGTGTCACCTGTTGAGGTTACTTTCTGGAAAGCTTAACTGTACGGCTAGGGTGACGTCCGCGCAAGGGTAAAATCCAGGCTTCAATACAAGAAAGGCTGAGCCTTTTGGTCTGCCCTCTTCGGGGTTCACACGTGTGTCACGCCTCATGATCCAGCTACCATCGGCGCAGACTGGATAAAGCTGGAAACACAAATGCACCCACTGGAAAGGAGACCCACACAAACAGCAAAGTGAAGAATTGCGTCCAGGGGGCCGGTCAAAGGTTAACGAAGCTACAACCCCCACCCAGGTACCACTCCGGGAGGAGCGATAAGTCGGCAAGGGCGGGCCACCGGATAAGAGGCGAGGATGTCCTTGAGGGCCGGACCCTGTGCGCGTGCGACTAGTCCATTAGGGCTCCGAAAGAAACTTGCCAGAAGCAGCTGTCAGGGCCATCGTGCGTTCAATCCGGTCTCGCAGCTATGTGCGGACTTGAGACAATCGGGCGAACGGAAGGTTACCCTGGGAATGTCAAAAGGAGGAAGCAAGAAGTTACCTTGGTTCAAAAAACACGAATCCCGTAGGTCGCCACCTATGATTAGGTGGAGGTTAGCATCATGGTCACAGCATTCGTGGTCATGGAACCAAGTGAGAACAGGACAAACATTCCGGAGTGCCCGAGGTAAAAGAGGAGTGTGTGTCAGGTCGCGGTTTTGCATGTCCAAGTGTAGTTTGTGTAGGTACTTGGGGATGAGGTTCCGCGTCAGTAATCTCATAACTTTATGTCCATTGGGAAGCCGGAACACTGGAGGGGGCAAGCCTTTTGGCTCGGACTAGTCCTCGGGAACAGATATATAGAGAATGCATCTTAATGGGGCGGAGGTAGTGAGGATCACTAGAGTCTTTCTTGCGCATATTATTGTAATAATGTGGAATGTAGAATGTACATCAGAAAAGAGCAAAACCAGTACAAACTTTTTGGAGTTAACTATTTTACATTGAGAGAATGTTTTTAAAAACCAAAACTTATACCTTACTTCAAGCAGGGGATGCCAACATTTTTGACTCAGTAGTAGTTGTCATCATCCAAAATGGTTGAGGAAGATCCCGTATGCAGTTTCTTCGGATTCGGCAAACTGCACTGTAATGAAAGACCTGTATATAAAATCTAGTCTGAGGTAAATGAAAAAAACGGTTCCTAATAGGACTATGATGAGACGCAATTATAAAGCCTATGGAGAGGACAGCACAAATAACCAAAACTGACCTGTTTGGTGTCAAAAACGCAAGAAATAAGAAAGATTTATTTTTATATTTCCATTCATCACTCAGTACATAGAGAAAGCATCAAAGATTAACAAAATTGTGAAGAAACACTGGCATATACATACTGAAAGAGAATCCAGTCTTGACGGCTGTTCCGCCCAGAGGTTTCTAGAACTTATTTGTAAGAAGAGCAGCCACCTCAAGGTCACAACTAGCACCAAAGTTTTTTTAGACAGGAGAAACAACTGATATTGAACAGTGTTAACCACCCAAACCCATTGGATGTTTCCAGTTGCGTTTGCATGTAAGCCTCTAAAAACAGGCAAACAAATTATAACAATACATTCCGTCTAAATACCAGAAATGATTTTAAAAATAATCAATTTTTGACTGAGACTCACTCATGTTGTATATTTATTAGAATGTCCATGTGAAACTCCAGTAATGTGGGACGCACAACAAGACCTTTGCGAGTCTGCATACTGAGCACATGGACAATATACGTCAATAGGTCCAAGACACATAGTGTATCCACACTTAGAGTCTGGTGCATGGACGGCCACCCTAGTGGTCTGACTTCAAAGTAATGGAATCATAGCCCCGCCAACTGGAGAGGTCGACCGGACTTAGTCGGCCTCTGCCCGAGGAGACCCATTGGACATACCACTGAATACATGGTCCCAAATGGACTAAATGTAGTTGGGGGGCTTTTATTTAACTTTTAAACAATCTTTATCTGCTAGTCCTATTGTATAGAAGGGGTTTAATGGACTCGGTTATATCTTATATATCTACGACTGTTGTCGTATTTCCTAGATTTTGCAAAGCTTTTTGATACTGTTGATCATGCTATCCTGCTTAAACAATCCAGAGCCTCTGGAATGGGAAAGCATGCTTTCAACTGGTTTTCAGTCCTCATATCAGGAAGATCCAACATTTCAATCTCAAGCTCTTAACTCCAACCCCCTGGATTCACCCTGTGGTGTCCCGCAGGCTCTGTTCTGGGGCCCCTACTCTTCTCCGTGTTCTTAATGATCTTCCACACAGCTTGTAAGGAATCCTCATACCATGTAGCAGATGCCTCAAGCCGATATGCATACCACAGCCATAGCCGCTCTGACCTTCAACACATCTTCAGTCTGAACCTTTTTGAGACTGGCGAACACTGGATTTTCCAAACAACTGTTTGTAAACTCTGCCAACTGTAACAATTGAATTTTGGGGACTAGACGCACATTGTAAAGCTTCCCATTAACTGACTGTGCTCCTGATTAGAACCAACGCTAACCCACCTAACACCTGTCAACTAGTTTTAATACCTTGCTTATGGTTGACCCACTTAACATTCGGGATTCACATTGATACCCTGACACCAGACCTATTCCAAACTAGGGGGTACACTTTACAGGAAACAATCCTCCCTAAGTCTCCTGTCTAAAGCGTTTCCACAGCAGATGCTAATGCCAATTACTGACTCTGGGACATAGACACTATGGCTCGGCCCCCCTCAAACCCACCTAGCAACTTGACACCCTCTACAATTCATTTGGTTCGTTTTGTTCGCCAATGCAACACAACAACACAGCATCACTTGCGAAATGCTCCAAGAACTAGATTGGTCATCACTAGAGTCCTAGTGGCAAGTTTCACCTTCCTGTCCTTGGCCTTCAAAATTCTTTATGGCTGGCAAGCTACCCACTCCCTGAAGAACAACACACCTCACCCCTACCACATGCAGCAGCCTATCACCTGAGATCAGACTCCAAAAGACTGTTCATTGGTCCCAAGGCTCAACAAGTATCTGGCCGTGTCCTCCTCTCTTACCGTGCACCCCAAACTGGAAACCTACAGAGACCCGCACATCCACCACGTGTAGTCTTTCCAATCTAAAGGCTACTGTCTCACATTTTAATCTGGTCTGTAACTGTTTTTCATACCCTCACTAAGATATAGTTTTCTTACTAAAACTGTGCATGCAATGTCTTGTAATAATGTATACTCTGTTCATTAATGTACTGTACTGTAACCATGTATTATTTGTTTACTCTGTGCCCAGACATACTTGAAACGAAGGTAACTCTCAATGTAATTACTTCTTGGGCAAATATTTTTATACATATAAATAAATAATATTATATTCATCCATTGCTATATGGTGGTCGTGGTCACCCATGGGGTTCCCTAGCTGCTAGTCATTAAAATTGGGGGGGGAGTGATACTGACTGAAGACTTTGAGGCCCTCCCTACCTACAGCATTGTTTCTGCTGCATGTAATGTAGAATCTGATTATACACAAACGCATGTTTGCCTATTGCTAACTACTGAAGTTTTTTTTTTTATTTTTTTTTTTTCCTATTAGACTCTCCAAGAACAGTTGTTTCATCATGTTTATTTTAATTTAAGATAAACGGATACTGAAGGATAGTTTTTGGTAAAACCTAATCCTTTCTGAATCTTTTTTTGTTTCCTTTTTATTTAATAATGGTCGGTTACAATCGTTATACACCATTTCACAACACTAAATTTGTAGGCTTTGTAAATGTTTTAAAGTGTTTTTTTTTAAAAACTTTTTGGTGAATCTCTGTTTTTATGGCAATGTGTTTTGAGCTGTCTATTTCGGAATTTCAGCTCCCCCTTTTGCGTCTCAACAGGTGCTATTACATTTGCCCTGAAGAGATAGATATATTAAAATATATTCATATTATCATGTTTACTTCCTATACACCTGTGATTAAAATGGATTTGTATTTTTTCGACTGAATGTCCTCTCTATTACAAACCCATAGCGTGCTTTATTGGTTATGATTTTGTGTATGCCTCTGTCTATTGACATCATCTAGATCTTTTATATATTTTTAGTTCTTATGATTGTTACTTATTTCATATAAATCACGGTTTGTACTATGTAATGCCAAGGAGGTTAATACTAAAAGGGGGGAGGGGCGTATTACATCTCAACTCTCTGTTTAAGAAGACTACCATAGTCTATGTATTGTTACTCTTACTGAATATACTATATACAACGCATTTATATGCTTGGGTTCTTATGCACATTGTGTAAAGTATTTTTATGTATATAGATACAGATTCGCATGTCAATCGGATTTTTATATGTGATATAACATTTCCCTGACCATCTCACGTATGTTTTACTATATTGAATTTGACTGTAAAATGGATAAGGAGTTTGAAAGACCAATCACACAACATGATCTGTTGCATTTTCCCTATGCAATGTACTGTGGATGCGGATGCTAGTAAAATTCGATTTAATGTTTATAAAAGGTTCTCAATGTGTTTACTTATACTATTTAGTGAAAAGCAGACTGTATTTTTGCCTGCCTGGAGTCCGGTTCCCTGCTGCATCTCATTGGTCCTTGGGTCCGCCCGCCCCCGCACACCCTCATTGGGCTCACACACTCACCACCCGCCCCCCCCACACCTCTCATTGGGCCCACACACAGGTCCACCACCCCCTTGGCCCGCCCACCCACACCTCTCGCTTGCCTGAGGCGGAGTGACGGGCCAATGGACACACATGAACACACAGTACACCAGGGACCACACACACACACAGGACCACACACACACACCCACTCCACCCCCACCTCTCCACCCTCCACCCTCCTCAGTCTCGCACACACACCACATTCCACACACCCACAACTCCACCCTCACTCACAACACACACACACACACCACCACACTCACCTCTCATCCACCCTCCACCCTCCTCACTCACGCACACCCACCACACTTTCCACCCTCCTCAACATCCACACACACACAACACACACACACTCAACACCCTCCTTACGGCTGCCCGGCCTTGCCCCCCCCCCCCTCGCCCTTTCCCGCCGCTGGCCCGCAACAACGGAACCACCCACCCCCTATCACCACTCCGCGGACCTCAACATCACACCCTCTCATCCCGGTCTCACCCCTCGCCTCCGCCGGTGCTCACCCTCTCCCCCGGTGCCTCACCCTCTCCCCTCCCCTCTCCCCCGTGCTCACCCTCTCTCCCCAGCTCCCCCTTTCTCTCTCTCTCTCCGGTGCTCCCTCTCCCCCGGTGCTCCCTCTCCCCCGTGCTCCCTACAAACCCCAACACCCCCCCCATCTCTCACACTCAGGCCTAGAGCGGCCTGCGCCCCCCAGCTCACCATCCCCGCAGCCCTGCTCCCCTCTCTCATCAGTCGGGAGCTGTACGGGCCGCGGCCCACACCACCTCCTGACCTGAGCGTCTCAGCTCCGCATCGTGTCGCCCGGGGAAACGGAGACCGCCGAGGAACCCGAGGAGGTGGAGGTCGCGGGCCCGGTGCAGGTACAGTAACCGCACGGGAAGGGATCTTTCACCCCCACCTGCCCGGCGCTTCACCCCCACCCCCCCGCCGCCTTCTCACCCGGCCCGGCCTTCACCCCCCCGGCCCGGCCCTCACCCCCCCCAGGCCCATGCCCTTCACTCCCCCCCGCCCCGGCCATGCCCTTCACCCCCCCCCCCTCGGCCATGCCCTTCACACCCCCACCCCCCCCAGCCCTTCACCCTCACCCCCCGGCCCCTCCCGCCATGTCCCTTCACCCCCCCCCGGCCATGCCCTTCACCCCCCCCCCCGGCCATGCCCTTCACTTTCACCCCCCCCCGGCCCTGCCCTTCACCCCTCCCCTCTTCCATGCCTTCCCCCCACCCTCCCCCCCACCCGCTGCCCTCAACTCCCCCCCCGGCCTGCCCTTCACCACCCCCCCCCCCGGCTGATGCCCGTCACCAACCCACCCCCCCCCCCCGGCACATGCCTTCACCCCCCCCCATGCCATTCCCTTCACCCCCCCCCCCCCGCCCGGCCATGCCCTTCCCCCCCCCCCCCCCCCCACCACCCCTGCCATGCCCTTCACCCCCCCCCCCGGCATGCCCTTCACCCTCCCCCCCACCCGGCCTGCCCTTCACCCCCCCCCTGCCATGCCCCTTCACCCCCCCCCCCCCGGGCCCCTGCCCTCATCACCCCCCCCCGGCCTGCCCTTCACACACATCCCCCACCCCCCCCCCCGCGGCCATGTCCCTTCACCCCCCCGGTCCCGGCCATGCCACTTCACCCCCCCCCCAGGCCATGCCCTTCACCCCCCCCCCCGCCATTCCCTTCCCCCCCCCCCGCCGCCATGCCCTTCACCCCCCCCTCCCCGACCATTCCCTCACACCCCCCCCGTCCATGCCCTTCACGCCCCCCCCCCCCGCCATGCCCTTCATTCACCCCCCCCGGCCATGCCCTTCACCACCCCCCCCCCCCGTCCATGCCCTTCACCCCCCCGGCCTGCCCTTCACCCCCCCCCACCCCCGGCATGCCCTTCCCCCCCCCCCTGCCCTTCACCCCCCCCATGCCCTTCCCCCCCCCATGGCCCTTCACCGCCCCCACCCTGCCCTGCCCCCCCCCCCGGCCCTGCGCCCCCCCCCCCCCTGCCCTTCGCCCCTCCCTGCCCTTTGTCGCACCCCGGCCCCTGCCCTTCTCCCTCCACCTGCCCTTCGCCCTGCCCTTCGCCCCCACCCTGCCCTTCGCGTACACCCTGCCCTTCGCGTACACCCTGCCCTTCGCGTACACAGACACACACACACACACACGTAGACACACACACACACACACGTAGACACACACACACACACACCTATACAGACACCTATACAGACACACGTATAAACACAGACACACGTATACACACAGACACACGTATATACACACACACAGACATGTATACACACAGACACACGTATACACACAGACACACGTATACACACAGAGTGCTGTGAGCAGTGTGTGCAGTGAGCAGTGTGAGCAGTGTGTGTAGTGAGTGTGTGCTGTGTGTGTGTAGGTGTGTGCAGTGAGGCTGTGTGCAGTGTGTGTGTGTGCTGTGAGCTCAGTGTGCAGTGTGCTGTGAACAGTGCGTGCAGCGAACAGTGCGTGCAGCAAACAGTGTGTGCAGTGTGTGCAGTGTGTGCAGTGAACAGTGTGTGCCGTGTGCAGTGTGTGCAGTGAGAGTGTGTGCAGTAAGTGCAGTGTGCAAAAAAACCCCAAAAAAACTGTACAGATCATGCACGGGTCAGGGGGATGTAGAGGTATGACAACTCCGACGGTCGTTTCGCCGTGAGGCTTCTTCCGGGAAGTGTGATGCCTGCGTTTATTCCAACTACACATCCGGACTGATGTTGGGACGCCCTACGCTTGCTGCTGGTTACTACTCTGTTTTGGGACTGGAACGTTGGGGGTCTGTATTTACTGCACATTGTGCTTCACTTTGGACTTCCTCCCTACCTCACCCACTACATGCCCGTGGTATGTTATTAGTATCAGGACTCCTCGGTACATCTTAGTATCCTCAGGGTCTCCTTTATCATACCTTTGTTGGTTTTGGTTACATCTTTTAACCTTCATTATCCAAACTACTTAGGTTACTGCGGTTTTTCTTTAAATTTTTCCCCATGTCAGTACCTTTTTTGCTTTCTATCTCATGTGTTATATTTTGCAGCATTTAGTTATTTTCTAGTTGCTTTGCATGTAGGTTTTTGGCAAATAGTGTGATAATTTTTTTTGATTTATTATCTTATTCTTTATTTAGTACTTTGTCATTAAGTTTTCCCATTTATTATTTGAGTCCCTATTTATCTCATGATCGGCCGATCATTACTACAATCCTAGGGGAATTTCTTATCCCCTGGTTTTGTTTTATTTCATTGGGACCCTTATTATATGGTTTTTCCAATTTGGGTTTTTTTTGTTTAGATATTACAGTTCTATCATATACATCAGCTATTTATTATGTGGTATGTGTTTAGGTATGTTTTAGCTATTTTATCTTGGCATTACTAATAAAATCCATTTTTCTATTTTCACTACATATTTTTTGAGTGCTCCTTTTTGACCCTCTTTTCTCTTCCTGTGTTTTACTTGTTGTATATGTTAGTCAGTGCCGCAAGTGGGAGCCCGGAGTGGAGTGGGATTTTTGCCGGCTGACTAGGAGTCTTGTCATTGTACGTTGTAAACTTGGTGGAAGGAGGGGTAAAGGGGGGGTAAGGTATAGTCGGTTCAGAGAGGAAACACGGGAATCCCGGTAGTGACTGTGCGGTTTGGCGCGTTGCAAGGGAAGGAGTGTTGCGCGTTACGGTTTTGTAGCAGCGCGGAATCCTGCCGATTTGATCCCTGAACAACCTTTCCCTCTCAATCAAGCTGTATGTTATGTCCAAAATGTGTTTGTGTATTAGTGTTGAGAATTCATGAGGACGGGTGGGGATTGTTGAGAGTAGAAGAGATAGCCCATAGGTGCTTGGGCGATAACCCCTAGACGTTAAACTGCCCGAACTCCTGTTTTTTCCGCGTTAAGGTACGCTTTGCAGTAGAAAAGAAAGTGAATAGGAAAGAAATAGCAAGTGGATTTGCCAATAGTTGAGGAACTTGGTATTGAGGGTTATTTTTATGAAAGGTTTATATGCAGAAATTGGGATACAATTAGCTACTGTGTATATTATAAGTGAAGGGAAAGAAAGTGTTATAAGTGAAGGGAAAGAAAATGTTATAAGTGAAGGGAAAGAAGAAAAAAAGCAGGGCATTTTTGCTAGTAATTGCAGTGTAGAGAAAAAGAAAAAAAAAAAAGTGCAGCTTTAACATTTGAGCACAGGCAAGTAAGACAGAGAAAGGAGTCTTAGCCTGCCACCTAGTGGCGGAAAGAGAGAGAACGGAAAGGAATGGGAGCGGAGTTCCCGATAACTGGTAAAGATTTATTTTTAAAGGGTTTGTTCGTACTGGCCACACGAATGGGTCTTTTAAAACCAGAAAATATTATTTTTCCTTCTCTTCTAATGGCAACAAGAAAGAGGGGTCTTTTTCTGTGGGAGGGAGAAGTTCAGTGAGCGCAGTCTTGTGTGTTTTTGGATCCCACAGGGAAACATACCTTACGTTAGTATGGGTCAAAATAATTCTGTTGAGGGACAGAAGGGTCCCGCTGCATTTATTTTATCATTGCCAGGACAGAAGTTAATATAATAACAAGTGAAAAAACAAAGCAAGTAGACTGTTTAAAGTATGTAGTATTACTGCAGCAGAAGGCAGGTTACAACCAGAAATGTGTCGAAAGATATTGAAAGAAAAGAGAGGAATTTTGAATGATAACAACCTGCTGAAGACAGCAGAAGCCTGGTTTAATGTGGCCAAGGCTGTTCACAGAGAGAAATGGACCGAGCAGGAGATAGAAAAGGGAGGGAAGGTTGTATTTCTTTATCACCCTTGCGGTGACTGTACAAGTAACCCCCCTGAAAATGATCAACCACCACCCTATGCTGCTGCTGACCCACCCCCCTGGATATGTTTAAGGTGTGGCACAAAAAAACCCCAATGCAGGGAAGATTGTTTTAATTGTGGTGTTCAGCGCCCCTGTGTGACTGATCCACCTATTCTCACTCCTTTGTTACCTTCGCTCCCAGCTCCAGCAGCACCCCCACCTATACAACCCACTACCCCGCCCACGAATGACAAACCAATTTTAACTGTTTATGTAGCACAACTATATCCTGTGATGCAGGCGGATGGTTCCTTTTACACCCCGACTGTGCCCCTAATGCCCCTGATGCAAGCCCTTTCACCCCAAACAATCACTACCCCAGCGGTAGGGATTCAAGTCTACCCTGACACAACAATAGCACACAGACCCAGCAGCAGTGTCCACTACAGTGCGCCCTATAGTTTTGACTCAGATAGTGAGTCACAGGCCGTTGCACAAGAGGCAAACATGACCTGGAATACTAACCCCAGACACCCCCCAGTACCCGACCGCTGCCCAAGGTTATATGGGCAGACGCCCAAGCAGGTAGAAGGCGCCCCAATAATGTATGTCACCTCACCCCCTTCCTGGTAGACACAGGTACAGCCAGGAGCGTAATTAGAGCTGCAGACATACCTGACCCTTCCTATTTGTCTGATATTGATGTTTTATGCGTGGGGGTAGATGGCACACCACGTTTTAGCCCATTAACACGACCCCTGCAGATAGGTCCCTACCCTGAACTATTTGCACGATTTGTAGTTTCCTCTACTTGCCCGCTTAATCTGTTTGGCGCTGATGTTTTATCCAGGTTACAGGCCTCCATAATATTCTCTGAGGACGGCACCATTGATGTAACCTCCCCGCTCTGGGAGTCAGATGTCTCTGCCCTTTGTTCCCTTCCAATACTTTTGGCATTAGCGGACAAACCCTCAGCTGCCAGTATACCGCCCGCTGTCATGGATAGGATCCCGTCCAAATTATGGTCCACAGGCCCTGAGGATATCGGGCACCTAAGGGTACCACCCATTGTTGTACAGCTCAAACAAGGGGCCCCGCTTCCCCGTAAACTGCAATACCCCTCTTTTCCCTGTAAAGAAACGCACCGCGAAGGGTGAATCTGATAAGTATAGAATGGTTCAAGATTTTCGAGCAGTAAATGATGCAACCATTGTACGATGTTTTAACAACAAATCCCTTTCAGATGACCCCAGAGGCTTCCAAGAATTTCACTGTTCTCAAACAGGTAATACTCACTATATTCTTGACTAATGTTCGTACTGAGCGAGAGGTCTAAGTGCACTGTACCTCTATACAGACTACCATATAAAATTATTGTATGTATTCATATACTTTTACTTCCTCTCATTTTTGTGAATCACTTGTAAATTCTAATTGTGGGTTCTGTATCAAAGTCTCCTGGCTGCAAAAGTGAGGCAAAACAAAATAGCACCAAATTTCTCAAAGGAGCAATAATTCATTGCTTTTTTTTAACTTGAATTTTATTGGGGATTTTTTACAAGTTATTTTTGTAAAAATTTACAGTAAACAGTTTAAGTTGGCACCTAGTTGCCCATTACAGTTCAATTCTAGACAGGTCCATATAAAACAATGTAGTAAAGATTACAACAAGTGCTCAGGATGCACAGCATCTAAATATTCAACATCACTACTCGAATTGTTCACTATTTCATACATTTAACTGAACTATTATTCAAGCTACAGTAGATATTGATCATACATTTCACTCCGCCATCCTTATTTAACCTAATAAATTAGACATACATTTACAATTTGTATATTTCATGACATATTTAGAATTATTCATTACCCTCTATTTGTATTATGTAGGTATTGTATGGTACAGTATGTGTTACATGTTATCACTTGCACATTACACATTTGTATAATTTGTGTGTAGTGTATTTTCAAGTGAGTGTCAGACACGTACTGAATGAAATACTTGTATTTGACAATAAATAAAACTTTATTAACTGCAGGAAGCTATTCCATTCGCTTCCACAGCACACAAAGTGTTATTGGGTTGACAAGTCTAAGGCAACATATGAATGGGGTATGGTGTCAGACCAACAGAATCAGAAGTTTAACCCACACAATCGTTGTTATTCAGAACAACAGCTCAAGGAGTGTTGTGTTGTGGGATGTAGCCAGCCTCCATTAATAAAGACCAGATCTGGCTGACTGCCCCTGGAACCGTATGTCAAGGGCTGAAGTGTCAGCTGTTGAGGTTAATTCTGTAAATTAATGTACGGTAGGTGACGGGCAAGGGTAACCAGGCTTCATAATAAAGGTTAAGCCTTTTGGTTGCCCTTTGGTCCCGTGGGTCCCTGGCAGCTACCCAGCGCATACTGTAAGCTGACAAAGGGCCTTTCATTCTCACCCACAGCCAATTTTAATATTTTTCATTGGGTCAAAGTTACGCATCTACCCCCTGACCTCCGTGATGCGTGCGGGTCGGCGCGCGCTCAGTCCTGCCTCCCTTCCTGATCAGGCTGCATCATAGGGCACACCTGTGTGCACCAGCAGTCTATGGGAGTCGGTTTCCTGGTTCCGCCCTGCCTCTTCATTGGAGGATCTCCCTTTTTATACCTGTGACGATCGGGGGTTAATCAGGCCAATAATAAAGGCAGTATGCCCGGCTGATTAACCCTAAAACGTGTTGGGACAGAAGGGGTTAATACTATGTACACCTCAAATGTCATATTTTCCCCTACAGCACAGTATTGTCCCTGTGTTGCAGTGATTAACCCTAAATCGCATTGGGACTGAATGGGGTTAAATGTATGTGCATCACCCTGATGGATTTTCCCCTACACCACCGCTATTAACCCTAATCCCTGTTGGGACGGAAGGGTTTAAAGTGTATTGTCACCCCAATATCATATTTTCCCCTCCATCATCTTTATTGTCTCCATCTTGCACCGCAGTCCATAGCTGCAGTAATAGCAATGTACAGCCGCGGCCCCTTTAATCCTCCTGCTTACCCGTAAAAATGCAGGGATGTTCTCCATTTGTCACGGAGTTTCTGGCGTGTCAGCCGCATTGACGCATAAGCGCTAATGGCGCTTAACATTGAAAGCGCCCGCGGCGCCCAAAACGGCCGAAAACGGCCCGCAACTGCCCGAGATTTTACAAATTGCGGGGAAACGGCCGCAGGAGGTTAAAGGCGGCCTCCACTGTATGCGAATTGGGACAATTGTATTTCAGACACAAGAAGCAAGCTACTGTAGTACTCTAATTTTTAGAGTGCAGCTAGCTAAGGATGTACTAAGCCCATACATATTGTTTGGGGTCCCCCACACATACAGAAAGTAGATAGATAGATAGATAGATAGATAGATAGATAGATAGATAGATAGATAGATAGATAGATAGATAGATAGATAGGTAGATAGGTAGATAGATAGATAGAAGACATAGATAGATAGATAGATAGATAGATAGATAGATAGATAGATAGATAGATAGATAAACTGCATTTTAGTTATGTTTTAAAAGGTACCGGCAGGAAGCTTTTCCTGTGCCCAGCAATGAATATATTAACATGCGTATATATTAAGAGTAAGGAAATTAACATTAGACAGGGATGACACTTGGGTGTGTGTAATCCTGGGCTTTAAAATGCGTAGCAGGAAACCTCTGAGCTTCAAAGAAATAGAGGTGTTAAACTTTTGTTCCCAGGCAAGAGTAAGGTAGACTTAAGGAAGCAGGGTGGCATATGATAAGTAGCAAGTGGCCATCTGGGGGAAGATGCCATTTCTGTTGCACATGCTCTGTGCAAACTATGAAGCCACTTTTGCCAGTAGTTCCTAGCATGGGCAGAACAGGGATTTGTGTGTTAAATGTTCCCATGGAGAGGATTGGGCTCGCATGTTAGGGATACGACTGTAAACTCTATAACCATGCCTGCCGAGCTATCCCCAGTGTGATTCATGACATATCCAAGCTTTGCACAGGATTCTGTTCGAGTACAGCGGTAGCAGTTCCAGGTCGCAAGGGATTAACAACATTGTAACTAAGGATTTACACCTACTTCAGGAATTCGTTAGCCCTGGAGACTCTCGAACGAATCATAATAAACTACTATGAACTGTCTTCATTTGGCCGAGTTATTAGGTTGGCAACTTGCGACCTAGCCAAAAGAACTTAAAGCCACAGACTAAAGTCTTGCAGCTTTCGTACAAAGGACAATTTATTTTGTTTCCCCATTCCAGTAAGTGTTGTATTAAGTGTATTCTGAAGTTCCCATGTGTCTGTCTATCAAGGAAATAAATGACAATTTATTTTGCCTCCTTGTTGTGTTCAATTGAGAATCCCAAAAATATAAAAAGTGTTGATAAGTACTGGTCTACCGTGACAATACCCTCTTGCTCCAGACTCTCATTGCTGAGCATAGTCTTGTGTGATGCCGTGCCTTGCTGCATTCAGTTCCTGTTTTCTTGCCTTGTCTTGCTTATTTATCCTGCCATTGCCTGACCCTGCTACTTACCTTGGACTCCGCACCACTCCGCTCCTGATCTGGCTACGAACGACCATTCTCCTGTCTCCAGTCCTGACCTTGGCTAGTACCCCGATGATCCGCTACTCTCCAATCCTGAACTTGGCTACGTACCCCGACGATCCGCAACTCTCCTCTTCTGATCCGGAAAGTACCCTCTACTACTCTTACATTTATAATCCTGACCTGGCTTGCATGACCAATCTACATCCTAGGCGCGCCCGCATGGCTGTGGGTTGGCGTTACTCAAATCCCTACCTCAGCACCACGGTCACGCTTCATTTGTGGTTAGCTACGTGTTACAACCACAAGTATTCTACCATTTTTAGACATCTTTGAGTTGTTTCCATGTACTAAAACAAACAGGGAACAGAAAAACAGAGCAAACCGCATAGTGAAGTATATAAAATTATATTGTTTTGTGAAAAAGGTAAGTATTAGGCGTACATTAGATTAAAAGAACAAACTCATTGAGTGCTAGAAGCACAGTAGGTTACCACTCAGCAACAGATATCAGGCAGCACTGGAAACCACAGCTACGGGGATTCATGAAGTCATCATCACGCCCTCGGTACAGGATACTGCAGGAACCCAATCGATCCGGTGGAACTGTCTCTTTATGAGGAAGATTCCTCCCAGTAGTATCAGTAAGCGTGGTCTCGCCGGAGTTCCGCATCGCATCCAGATGATGCCACAGCAACGTGCGTCAGGGTCCTTTCCGTACACGTTATATGTGAAGTAAGTCCAATGCGTAACAGAGTCCCAGTGTGCCAAACCAATGGAGATAATACTAAAAGTCACAGTCAGGGACCCCTGATGAAGTAGCGTTAGCTACGAAAAGCGTAGGATTAGTTGATTTTACTGTCCGATTTTAGCCCATGTTATCTTTGCTATCCTGCATGGTGGTGGTGAATCATTGATACTGTGACTTTTAGTATTATCCCCATTGGTTTGGCAAACTGGGACTCTGTTACGCATTGGACTTACTTCACGTATAACGTGTATGGAAAGGACCCTGATGCACGTCGCTGTGACGTCATCTGGATGCGACGCGGAACTCCAGTGAGACCACACTTGCCGATACTACTGGGAGGAATCTTCCTCCAAAAGAGACAGTTCCACCGGATCTATCGGGTTCCTGCAGTATCCTATACCGAGGGCGTGATGATGACTTCATGAATCCCCGTGCTTCATGAATCCAGTGCTGCCTGATATCTGTTGCTGAGTGGTAACCTGCTGTGCTTCTAGCACTCAATGCGTTTGTTCTTTTAATCTAATGTACGCCTAATACTTACCTTTTTCATGAAACAATATAATTTGATATACTTCACTATGCAGTTTGTGCTGTTTTTCTGTTCCCTGTTTGTTTTAGTACATGGAAACAACTCAAAGATGTTCTGAGATCTGTCTTTTTCCCTTTTTGAGGTTACTTGATTATTGCACTATACGAAGTGATTGAGTGCTGATATATAAAAGGATCTCACTGGTCTACCGGCCTCTCTTAGGTCCCCTTAGCAACGTTCACTTTATACCATCTATAAGTAACTATTAGGGAGTGCTGGTGTCATATTTGTTTATTTGTAACCTTGAAAGTACTTCAAGTATATAGTAATAATATATACTGAGGGCTATGAGTTACAGTGGCCAGGTGACATAAAATAAAATTTGAACAGAACATGGTCAAACTGTGTGTGTAGAGTGGAGGTGTTTGTAGGGTGGAGTGGAGATGTCTGAAGGTAAGAGAGGAGGTGAGGAGAATATGAGGATGCCTAGAGGGGCTCAAGCAAGGCCAGAGTTTGGGGAGCCCAGTAGATGATTTCAGGAAGAGGTATCTGGGAGGAGAATCCAGGGAGACAGGGAACGATGGAAGCTCAGAGCAGGAGTCTCTTCCTTTTGTGTCACTCGCTGCACTACTGTACATCAGCGTATATCAGGGGTGTGCAACATCCAATTAAATGCAGAGGAGAATTATGTCCTTGTCATATACAGTATGTCATCCAAAATTGGGATTAAAAAAAACCAGTAGCAGAAATACAATAGAAAAATTATTTCGGACATACCCATAATAAAACAACATCAGATAACAAAAAATGTGAATAGTATAATTTTACTTTAAACTAAATGTGGGTGTTTTTAGAAACATTGATCATAACGGTCTCATTTGAAATAAATGATTAAAAAGTCATATTATAATGGTTCAACAATGACTTTATATTTTAGAAATGCAGATTTGATACATTGAGGAATAATCTACAAGGAATACATTGGGATTACATTTTTTAAGGAGAAAATGTGGAAGATACAGTAAATGGGCAGTCTTTAAAACATTGTTAGAAAAGCACACTTATCAGTAATAAATATAAAAGAAAAAGGTCTAGACCAGCGTGGCAAAATAAACAAGTACGGAAATGAGAAATGGAAGAGGCGAGCATTTAGATTCTTAAAGTCAGAAGGGACAGAGGCATCATATCGGATTTATAAGAAATGTACTATAACAAAAGTTGTAAAAGGGCAATCAAATTAGCAAAAATTTAAACTCAATAAAGGATTGCAATGAAAGTAAGATGAACACTAAAAAGTTATTTAAGAACCTTAATAACAAAAAGATTAGAACAAATATATAGGACCCATTCAGTGTGAGACGAGCAGGCAAATTGTAAATAAAAAGCAGAGGTGTTAAACAAATGATTTGCCTCTGTATTTAACAGGGAGGACATATTATAAAGACATTGATTTCCCCTCTTCATAACATTAGTGTCTAAACGCTACAGCAATGATGGGGTTCACCAGTGAGTAGTTCTTCTTTTCTGCTTTCTTTTCTTCTTTAATGGAGTTTGGTGTACCCAGGTAATTGTATCTTATCCTTGTGTGCACAATCAATAGGCTGAATGTGTCTTAAAATGTCAGCAGTTACTATGATTGAAGATAGACTAAATTATTATAAAATAAGATTTAGTATTTAACTCTACCAGTGTCCTTGGGAGGTGTGGGGAAGGACAGTATATTCACAGCCTTTGTTAGCACAACCACTTAAAAAGATCATAACTTACACATAACTTACATATGTAGTCAATGTTATTTCTTCCGCTGGTATGTTGAAGTGGGACATTCACAAAACACCAGCAGGAGAAGCAGACATTATTTTGAAACAGCAGCATGAAAGAAAGGTGTGGGACAAACACACTACAGTATGTTACCCGTTGGAGCATACCTGCAGGTGCAATAACTTGCTACATCTGTAGGAACGTGGTAAAGAACATTGAACTCAGTCATCCACACAATTTCTATTTTTGGATACATCAATGCAAATTGCATGAAACCCAAACATTTGCTATTAAGACAATGATTATCCTGTCTGTACAGTATATAGATTTTTTTTATAGCATACAAACTCGGAGAAGGTAGATATACAGATGTAACCATGAATATATATATATAAATTGTTTTATAAGATGAGAACTGATGCAGCATTACTTGTGACAGAGGTCATACTGTATATGAAAATGTCAATGGTTCAACGTACTACTAAACGTAGAGATATGTCATAGAAGCAAGTTGAAAAAAGACTTGTATTTTAATGACAATATAAAAATGTAAAAATGTATTTGGATGAATTACAACCCTTATATATATAAATGAATGTATTGTAGTTACACTTGATCATTTTTGTTTATTTTTGCTTTACAGTATCCTATCCAAGCAACATTATTGCCTTACTTTTCTATTTAATGACTGTAAACCTTTCACAGAAGTAAAACAAAATGAATAGCCCTAAACTACAAAATAAGCTTACGTCTAGTAAGAAACATGAAAAATTAAACTGAAATAAAACCATGAGCAAATCAAACTAGTTTCAGCAAAAACATTTCTCTTCAGGTTCTATAAAGTCACATTTCTCGAAAAATGGAACATTTATATTATTTATTTTATCCAATTTGCTGGTAAAATGAAATAGTAATCATTAATATGAACGTAGTTAAACTTGTTTTGCTTGATGACAGTTGTTATTAAATATCCATCCATATATTGTAGCACCTTATACGCTATGCTTTTTTATTTATATTTTGAAGTACTGACACTTCAGTTTTTAAAAAAAAATATAAAGATTTACCATACATACATATACATTGTTTATCCTTCTACTGCTTTTTTATCTAAAGTGCATAATTTTATTTTGTTACATTTTCACTCATGTTATAGTAAAAGTTGTTCATTTTTATTTACACTGTACTTATAATTTTGAGCTCAGTTGTTCACATTCATTGGATTTTATTAGTATTATCTTGAGGCAATCAACTACACTGTCTGGAAATATTCTTAACCAAAGAATGCAAAGGCACATTTCCAAATAAAAATAATTTCCAAACTCTCTTTTAATATTGTATCTTCACAACCTTTGGAAATACTGTGATTGAGCTCTAAGGCCTGGATACATCAAAGCCGCGGCAATGAAACAATATAGTATTATTGCCCCCAAAAAAGCATTCTGTTTTTAGTGCATTACATCAATGCAACACTGCTAAAAATAAGACATTTTATCTAATCCATAACAAAAACCAGATCTGTTAAAAATAATTGGCCTAATAACGATTATATTTTTTGTATTATTGTCCTTACATCATGTTCTAATATTTATCTGAATGGGAGTAAGGGCTGAAATATTGCACTTTTTTAATCATCTACTCCAGACTGGCATTAGCTCAATTTTTCCTATGTACCACTCCACTGGTAGCCTCTTTTTTTTTAATGAACTGAAGCACAATTAGCCATATTTACCTAATCAGGCTATAACCCATTAGTACTGTATAGAGAATGGGTGTTAGGTTTGGGGTTGAGTGTTGTTAGGGGGTGGGTGAATAGTATAGTTTTCCAGGGAGGGTGGTTATTGGGAGTGGTAGGGTTTAATCCCCTGATTACCTTTGAGGGACATATAGAGAAAATGGCACACGGCTAGTCATAGATGACTGTAACGCTGTGCTCACCACAAACAAGGCGGGACCCCGGTACTGAGGTGGGAATGGATATAAACGCCACCCACAGCCATAGGGACGCGTCTGGAGTGCCGATGGTCAGGCAGCTGGGTCGGAATTGGAGAGAGTAGATTGATTATGTACTTGCTAAGTTCTGAGGTAGGAGCCGGTAGAATGGTCAGTGTCCGTTTAGCCGTGGTCAGCAGTTGGAGCCAGCAGAAGCGTAGAGGTCCATAAGCCATGGTCAGGATTGGAGAGATGCGGAAGGTCAGAGGAAATCCAGGTCGGTAAGCCAGATGTGCAGAGTCCAAAGTAATAGCCGGGTCGGTACACAGAAGGTTAATGTGAAACAAGGAGCTTGGAGACAAAGCAAGGCAGGACAAGGAACCAGGAAGTGGGAGAACAGCGCTAACTGGAACTATGCTCAGCCGAAGTGCAAGTGGCACAGCTGAGTATATATGGGAGAGCCTGACCAATGAGAGAGGGGGGTGGAGTGGAGGTGCGGCCTCCGCGGAGGCACAGATAGGAGGAGAGACAAAGGAGACAGGTGGGCATGATTGAGAAAGTTGATACACAGCTTGGAAGCGGTGCACACGTGTCAAGTGCGCACGCCGCGCAACGCTGATGCGCGTTGCAAGAGGTGGCGGAGCCAGACTCTGCGATGTCTAGAAAGCTCTGGCGGGAGCACGCACACGCTGTAAGGACAGCGGGTTTGCGCGAGACATCAGGTAAGGAGGGAGTACACCACGCGGGATGTGTTCTCTCACTGTGCTAACCCTCCGTTGATCCCAGCATCCCAAAGCTGGGTCCATGGTTTGCAAGTAGTGGTTATGGTGAAGAAAGCACACAGTGATCAGGATTATAAGAAAAGCTAGCAAGAAAGCGATCACAGAGCGCACCAAAGGAAGGTATAAGTGTAATGTGCAATACAAATTAAATTAAGTGTAAATTTACATCTAAATTGACAGCAGTTCAGTAGAATATGATGAATACTATTCTACAGAACTGCTGCCAATTTACATGTAAGTTACACTTACTTTAATTTGTACTACACATTACACTTTTACCTTACAATTGGTGCACTCTGTTTCTCTTCCTTTCTATGGCATCTCACCCGTGGAGCTTGCCCTCAATGGGTGTTGTGGAGGAGAGGAGAACCTCTATACACAGTAGATGCAAAATGGAGAAGGTGCATTATACATGAACTTTTAGAAAGCACGAGTGCGGATCAGAACTTTTTTCTTATAAGAAATGTAGTCTGTGTTATAATACATAAACAGAGCAGGTACAGACATGTAACGTTTCAGGGCACACAAGACCTTTCATCAGAAAGGGCTCTTGTGCCCTGAAACGTCACATTCTGTTCCTGCTCTGCTTATGGATTAAATGACAGACTACACTTCAAATCCTGATCCCTTAATTACCTTAGCAGTTTAGTAAACATTGTACAGCAATGATTCACTAGCCACTAAGAGTGAACGTGATAGAAAAGAAAGTGATCTCCGCTCATAAATCGTGATATTGTGCAAAAAGTGATTAAATAACCAAACCCTTGTGATTAATAAACAAGAAAAAACCTGTTAACAAAACTGAGGTGATGCCTGCTGTCTCGTGTTGTAGCTCCACAAACACAACTGTGCAAAACAGAAAAAAGACAGCGCAAAAACCTCATTGTGCAATGTAAAAACAATATATGGACAAAATAAATATTGTATTTAAAAAAAGTAAGTATCGCACGTACATCTATAAATCAATATTAGGCAAGACATGTTATGGACATGTTACCACTCTGTGCTCCACCGGGATCAACTCTCTCCCGCAGGCTCCGTAGATCGATGCAGACCTCTTTGATAAGCGTCTCAACCTCTGCCGGTGTGTGGTATAGGCGCTGTAGCTGCCACCGCAGAAGGAAACTTCGCTCCGGTCTTTGTTCACCGCAAAGGGGGATTCCCTCTGCCTCTGCCATTCCGTGTAGTCGATACACAAGACCGCCACGGAAGGACACTTCCTCTATCCTTGACACTAGACGCACGCCGTGACGTCATCAGGCGGCGTTAAGCGGCGTCAAGCGGCGCCAGCCACAGATCACGAACAGATGAGTTTGCTGATAGAGTGTAAATTGTCCCGATTGAGTCCGAGCCACAAAGTGGTATTAGTAATAAGTAGGCAATAAAAACCTCATTGGATAATAGGAGAATGCGCCCTCATTCAGTCCAACGCGTTTAATGTATCAAACACTTCGTCAGGAATGAAGGGCGCTCTTTTTATACCCACAATCCCCCTGTGATTGGCTGTATACAAACAGTCCACCCCCTCACATCTCAGAGGATAACATACAATTAAAAGAAATTTCGCTTTAGTTACAAGTGACTAACATATTACATAATATATTAATTTATTCAATTATTACATAAAAACCATATATAAATGATGCTAAAAATAAGAGACATGTTAGTCATGGATTCGACCAAATAATCATCAATTAGCTGATTAACCAAACTAATCTAATGGAGAAAAGATATAGAACAGAATAGAATAAAGGATAAGCCAGAGAGACTAATAACCAAATAATTTTTTTTCTTATAAGTACAATGTAGTGTGTGTTTTAATCCATAAACGAGCAGGTACAGACATGTAACGTTTCGGGCACACAGACCTTTCATCAGAAAGGCTCTTGTGCCCTGAAACGTCACATTTCTGTTCCTGCTCTGCTTATGGAAAAAGACAGACTACACTTCTAAGAATCCTGACCCTTAATTATCTTAGCGGTTAGTAAACTTTGTACAGCAATGATTCACTAGCCACTAAGGTAGCTAACGGGGGTACGGTGTTATTTTATTGTATTGTATTGAAACCTTTGATGCCTGTGGTATACCTAGTAGCGCAGGCATCAAAGGAGTTAAGTTATTTCTACCACAGGTTCTGTATAATATATATTACAGAAACTACTATGACAGAAATATAAATTAAGTGATCAAGTTATTATGCTTGAGACTTTGGTCAAATATGCAAATTATTGTATTGTTACTTTAATATTTGAATTGCATTCCAAAGCAGACCCCTGATGAGTTATCCTCCAGGCCCAGTCACGCTTTGGCATCAAAACCCTTCTCTCGGCCATGCAGGCACAAGTCTTGCTACATCTGTATACTATCTTAGAATTGCGGTAATAGATAACTTTAGTTAGTTGCGATTTCACTTCCTTTTTCTTTGTAACTTAAATTTTTATTGAAAGTCAATACGTGAACATACATATCAAACAACATATTTTTCGGTAAAATAATAAGGGAGGCACATCGTGGGGAGGGTGGGGGGAAAGCCTATAACTGTATTCACTCAGTCTTTCACTCATGATCTCCGTACAGTCTTAGCCCTTTATGTCACCTGAAAGCATTAGCAAGGCAATCAAGCCATCTCACAACCATTTCCATCACCCATCACAAAAATGCATCGGCAAACTATTAAAGCAGTATTGCGGCCAAACTCACGCCCCTGGTGTATCTGATTGAGCTATCCTGGTTGCCAGGATGCAACTTGAGGGCAGACCACAGCATATGTAACAAGTCCACCTGTTTTGTGGTGAGTAAGGGTTAATCAGCCAAATAAATGTTTATACCCTGCTGATTAACCCCAACTCGCATTAGGAATGAAGGGGGTTAAAAGTATTTGTACTGCATGCTGTATTTGCCCTGTCCCAGCCTCTTACCCCTATTTGCAGGCTATCCCCTGCCTGCTTGTGATAGAACAAATGCAATGTGTGCTATAATCTTTTTAGAGAAAAGCACCGATCAGCGCTGTTGAAGAAGCGTGGCTGCGGTTTGGAGGTCTGTTTGAAGTATGGGGTATCCATTTATATCCATTCAACCCTCGTAACCGCAAGTCTTATCTCAATAAGTGGCTTTGTTCAGTTAGACTTGAAGTGCTTTTACCGATACATGTATCCGTACATTGTTAGCCTGCAGAACTTGAAAGGCAGAAAGTCAATGGCCGTGAGAATAGGTCAACTGATGTGGGTACTAGTGAACTGAGTTCACAACAGAAAGCTTTTCAATGAGGCAGGCTAACTCGCATACGGAGGCACCCACAGCCCTGATTTTTGGTGTGCAGTATAAATAATAAAACACCAAGAATGTATATAAAATTACAGTTGTGGTACACACAGAACATGATGTTTTATAAGTGTGTAATACTGTGAATTTAACTGTACAGGCAGGAAATGTTTTCTGTAAGCCCGGGAAGAAAATCCTTTGGAATGTAATATGCTAAGGTGTTGCATGAGCTGAGGGTATTTTCCTTCCTGCATTTCAAAGAGGTCCCGCTAGTGGGGGCCTCTAATCTAGGAAAATGCGGGTTGAAAAGCCTCAGAGATCCAAGGTGTGAAATGGCAGGATGTTGCAAAGTGGCCAGATCCCGGCACCCAGCATGAGACATTCGCACCTTGGAGACAACTCCAACCCAGTGTCCGCCAGGGATGTGTTTTATTTCCAGGTATGCTAAACCACCATGGGTGTCAAGTGAGCACATTCGCTTTGCAGACCAGAAAGCCTTTTTTGCTCGCTCTGTCAAACTGCGGCAAATCGGGGATTGGTGGGTTAATGTTCCCACAGATGGGATTGGGTGTACATGCTAAGGATAGGCTTATGAACCCAATAACTGTGTCCCACCGGACTATCCCCAGTGTGATCCAATATGATTCAAGTACAGCGGTAGCGGTTCCAGACCAAGAGTTATAACAATCGCACCACGAATTTATACCCCAAACTTCAGAATTCGTAGTTTTTGTGACTCCCAAACGAATTCCTACTAACTTCAACGAAAATTCTTTGATTTGGCAAAGTATTAATTGGCACTTTGCGATCTAGCCAAGTGGACTTTAACAGAGCTGCATTTCTTGCGCTTCTCGCAAAGGACATTTTATTTTGTTTCCCCATCCCAGTAAGTGTTGTATTAAGTGTATTCTGAAGCTGTCCGTGTGTTTGTCTACAAGGAAATAAATCACAATTTATTTTTGCCTCCTTGTTGTTTTCAATCGAGAATCCCACATTTTTAAAAAGTGTTGTTAGTTCTGGTCCACAGTGACAAGCTAAACTTTTGGAATTTAGTGCCAGTATCATTGACCAGACTCATTTATATTCTCTGAAACAAAAAAGACAACAGCGCAAATGCACATAGTGAATTTTGTAAAACTATATGTGTATATTATTAGGGTATGATATCTGCGTACTCAGATTAGTTGTTAACAGCATTTCATTGCAATACAGAGTTTACCACTCCTCGCACTGCCACCACCAGACTAGGAGTTCTCCTTCACACCTCCAAGACAAGCTGCCACGATCGTGATGTGAGCCTCCCTGCGGTGCTGTGTCCTGAATCAATATCCTTTCTCCCGATCACTGCCGTCACTACCGCTCACTCCTCATTCTGCCGCCGTCTGCCCACTGCTTTTCCAGCACTCAGACACTGAGTTAGTTGTTCCCGTGTCCCCGCGGGGTTTTGCGACCGGTCCCTGAAGAAGAAGCTTACGCTTCGAAACGCGTTGGATAAAGAATTTTTAATAGTCCTAGAACTGTATTTCCACATTCTGCGTGGTTCCCCATTGGACTTATTTGATTAACCAGCTGCATTTCGGTATGCTGTAGTAAAGATACCATCATGCTTTATGCTACAACATCTCCCTTTAAGGAGGCCGTCGCAAAACCCGCGGGACACGTACAAACTAACTCAGTGATCTGAGGTGCTGGAAGCAGTGGCAGCGGCGCAGCCTGAGGAGTGAGCGGTAGTGACGCAGTGATCGGGAAAGGATATCGATCAGGACACAGAACCGCAGTGGAGCTCCACATCACGATCGGTGGCAGCTTGTCTTGGGGCTGTGAAGGAGAACTCCCGAGGTCTGGTGGTGGCAGTGCGACGATTGAACTCATGTATTGCACATGAAATACTGTTAACCAACTAATCTGATGTAGCAGATTAATACCCTAATATAACACTTATATATTTTTACAAACTTCACTATGTGCGTTTGCGCTGTTGTCTTTTTTTGTGGTTTCAGTTGCCTAGGGGTTCCTATCCTATTCACATAGCTGCAAGATCACCATCGATTTAGAGGTTGTACAATTCTTTATATTTAACACAAGGGTGAGAAGGGATATCATTAAAATAGTAATTTGCGCACTTTATCTGTTTTGTTTTTCGTTAATGTCTCCATTTGACAAACCAACCAAATTCTGCTTCGATTTTAGGCATGAAGATGTATCCTTTTGTTCCCTAATTCTGCAATCTCGCACTTCGTTGCAGTTGTCGAATTAGGCAACTAGTTTCTTTTATCCCTGGATAACTTTGCATTGGTCTATTCAAAGGAAGAGCCTGGGGTCCATAGGTATAGTGAGCCCAATATCCTCTGAAGCCAATTTTGAATTTCCCTCCAAAGGGATGCACTTGACCACGTATATTTAACAATTCAGCCTGTTCTCCGCAGTTTTTTGGACACTGAAGAATATCCTGGACTAATTTGAAAGCTAACCGGTGTAAGGTACCATCATTAGAACTTTATATGCATTCTCCTTTAACATGGTGCAGATTGAGCTTTTAGGCTGCAGCACAAAGACCGTCGTTCTCTCCACCTCGTCTAAAACTTTCTCTTAGTCAGTCTCCGATTGTGTCATGTATCACAGATTTTGTGTGAATTCTGCACCTGAGCATGTGACTTCCTTGTACATTTGTGATGTAATGCCACTGTTATCTGTCCTATATAACATCATTTTTCAAAGTTTGTTAGTGGAAGGTGGGGTATGTGTTTTTATAGAATGCTCTGAACGAAGGTAACGAAGAACTCAGTGTGGGGGCATGTCCTGTCCATATCTGCTCAAATGTCTTAATAGATTGCAACAGAGGTACAGAGATAGGGTTATCCCATAACTATTAAATAAATCACACTAAATCAAACAAAGTGATAAGCAGTATCAGGTTACACACGAGGAAATATCTTAGCTCATACACGTCACCAGTCCTATGGAACAGTTTTCATAGTTTTGGGGTTCCTTGGTTAGCAAGATTTAAAAGTCGTACTTCCCCGCCACGTTTTTTTTTTTTCTCAGATTATCTACGATTTGTACTAGACTGATTATAACATGTGTCTTATCTGAGGCTGTTCATATTATTATAACAGGGTTTTCCAGTTATATTTAACAGGTATTGGATTACTGGCAGTAGCAGTTAAAGCAATGTGTGGACACATTGATTTTACCATTAGTGTTCCTCTTTTTAGATTTCCCTGTCTATGTAAGCACATATTATGTTGTTCATTTGTGTGCATTATCTCTGTACATATGGAGGGAGATATTTTGTGTATGGCTTAAGGAAGTACCATAGGTTCCTTTTTAAAGGATCTGTGAACGGGCCTAGAAGGGGCACCCTGCCTAAATATTGCCACCCTTCTCTTCATCCCATACACTCCATCTTTTGTCGTTAGGAGGCAATTTATTGTCACTACTTATTCCCCTTGTTTTTTTCCTCTTGTTTTTTTCCTGTGTTTATCCCATCCTTTCCCCTACCTCTCCTCCCCTCCCATCATGCCAGTTATTGTGCGTTGTGTATTCATAGATTTTCCTAGGATAGGTGAGGCATCCTCAAATTGTATATCCTATTTTCAATACTTTATATATTTTGCATATTCCAGTGCTTTTTTTGTCTTATTCACATTAAGTTGCTGGGGACATTACCTCTGTTGATTTATATTTTTGGGAGGGTCAGGGTCCCTCCTACCGTTCCGTGCACCAATCGTATATTCTTTATACTATATCTTGCGAGTTGCTGTCTGTAACGCCATACTTTTGTCTTAATATATTTATCCATCCCTAGGTCGTTAGCCAATATAGCCCTTTCTGTTGCCAAGTGATAAAATCCTTCCTGTTCATACTGGAGTAAATCCAGGTTATTCAAATTGGATAATTCCTGGGTGTCATTCCTGGTTGTCAATGCACATCTGATTTGGTGGCCTTCCATCATTTCAATGAGTTGGTCATTAAGGACATGGGTCTCTAATTGAAGTTATTACTGATTTTGAAGACCAGATCAATGTATTCGGTCTATGGGTAAACAAGCTTATTTTTTCTGATCCCTGCCCATCTTTTCAAATTAGGATCATGTGCCACTTGGTTATTTGGCTACGTTGAGGTCGCTCTATAATTGATAACAAGCAAGGTACTGCTAACCCCCCAAGCCACATCCGTCAGTCTTTTAGTACTCTTCCTAATTCTTGGTTTCCTTATTTCCCATTTTCCAGATAATTTTGTGAATGAAGACTGAAGGGAAAAAATATGCACTGGAAGGTCTGAAAGAGATATAAATGCACGGGGAAATTTAATTTTAATACAACGGTCTGCTTATCCAGAATATTATCTTGGTGGACCAAATTCTAATATCCTCCCTAACATGTTTGGAATAATTTGGGGAAAGTTGCACGATAGAGAGTTTTATATTGTTTTGATGAGACTCCTAATATTTAATAGAAATCGGTTGCCACTTAAAATTAAAATTGATGACTATTCATTTCTCAACTCTTTTGGGGGAGTTTTTTTGCATTACTAATCTTAACCAAACATTTTGTTGAAGGGCTCGAGAAGGCTAATTAGGTTGGGCAAAAGTGAAAGGTCAGATCACATCAATCTGCAAAAAGCTAACTCTACCTTATTGATTGTTCATTATTTTGATCCCAGATATATTCTGGTTCTTTCTAATCTGAGCGCGCCCGGAGTTCCCCTACATAAGCAAATAGAGGAGGGAGAGCGTGCTCCTTGTCTCGTTCCACTCTTGAATTTTAAAATAATCTTATGGGATCCTTGATTCACACCTCTGACCACTGCATTAGATAAGCTTCAAGATGGCTCTCCATATTATTCCTCAAAACCAACGCTTCTTGGCCTTGGCGTTTAAATAAGGACAGTTAAACCTGTCAATGTTTTTTGAGCTCTATTCCCCAACGCCATACGGGGTATTTTCTTTTTTCTTGGCTAGCTGCATTAAATCATTATTCCCACTTGTATTATCTGCTGTCTTTCCACCCTATAAATCCAACTTGGTTGGTATGAATTAATCTAGGCAGAATCTGACTAATCGGTTAGCTAACATTTTGGAGTAGATTTGCCTGTATTTATTAAGGAAATTGGCCTATATTTGTGCAATTAGTGGATCCTTACTTGTTTTGTGGCTTAAAGAAATAGATGCTTGAAGCATGTTGTTCTTGGAAGGAGCCATCTGACATTATTGAATAAACATACAAGGAGATTGGGGGCTAGTAGATTTGTACATTTTGTGTATATTTAGATACACCATCTGGGCCCGTGCCTAGGAAAGTTTTAGGTGTTTCAATCACTTGGAGTATCTCTTACAATGTAAATCTTTCTTAACTCCTCACTCTCTTCTCTACACAACCTACAGTCGGTATATCAGCACTCGAAAAATTTTCCAAAGCCTTTCTCATATCCACATTATGGGTCCTTTTTCATCACCATTATAAAGGTTTTCATAATAATTTTTGGAATGATTGCGCTATAATTTGGGGATTTGAGAACATATAGACAAACTTCAGTGAAATGGCTTGTACTGTATATTATAGTTTGTTTGTCTATTTCTCAATTTATTTCTAGTAATGTCCTGGCTTGTTAGATTTTTTCAAAAAACTTCCCAACTCCAAAGAATGTTCTGCTGGGAGGTCAGAAGTAAATTCAGCTCTACCCTGACATCCTTCAGTTTCCTTAAGATTTTGTCTGTACCGTTCTTTTGGTGCAACAATAGAGAGTTCTGCCAATTTTGTTTGTAGTATCTTATTTTTGCATTCCTTTATTTTTCCTTCCTGCACTATACTAATCAGGAATCCTCTCAGTGTGGCTTTTTGGGCCTCGCAAAGCGTTGTTTTCGATGTCACACTATCTTTATTATTCTAAACAATTGTTCCAATTATGAACTGATTTTCTGATATAGTTCAGGATGTTTATTTTGATTATTTAACTTCCAGTTTTCTCCCGGTCCCTGTCTGTGAAGTTAATTTGGGAACATCTCATCACATTGTTTCGTCTGACCACGATATATCATCACTCTTGAATACTGACATGTTCAGGATCAATCTATTGGATACAAAAAATAATCCATCTACTATACGTTTGGTGTGGGTGGAGAAGAACGTTTTATTTCTTTCTTTTGGGTGAAGTTCCCTCCAGATATCTGTTAGTTGCTAGCGTATCTTTTAAACTTGGAAGGATGAGAGAGATTTCACTCTTTCTGTGATATTTTGAATCTATAGATTTATCTACTTTTGGATTTAGCATTGTATTAAGGTCTTCCTCCCAAAACAAATCATGTATCCCTTTCTTATAAGCTTGGTTGGTTAAAGAAAGACGATAACAATTGTGGGTTAGATTGATTCGGAGCATAAACATTGGCTCCATTATATTAAGAGTGCATGCAATGTAGCCAATATATTAAGATCTAACCATCCTTATCTTTTTTGGTTGCTCTACAATTGAACGGACAATCACCATGTTATCTTTGCTTAACCACCCTCTTTCTTTATTTTTTTACTTTGGCTGATGAAAGTAAAATACATTCTGTATTTTTTTGTCAAATAATTTGGGTCATAGATGTTGCTAAAATGTGTTTCTTCTGTAGTAATATGATTGCTACATTTTTTCTCTTGCAGTAATGAAAAAGGGGGGGGGGGTGGAGTCCCTGCTTAGCTTTTTTTTAATTCACAGTCTGAGGAGTGCACAGTATAACAGACAAAAAGGAACGTAATAAGTGTAGACACGTACCGAACCGAAAGCTACGAATACAAATATGAACATGAAGCATGTCCTAGTGATGCACTCACACTCCACTAATATTTGAAAATAAATCAAATGTAAAATATTCACAGAGAACACTAACTATTTTAAAACCTCAAAGTAAGCACCTGTGTGTTCATATCACCATTAGTGAAAAATATAATTTTTCACATTCAATTGATTAATCTTCATCCTAAATTAGTTCACGGACTAGGTCTATATTTTGTATATCTGCTAGTTGCAGACCAAAGGAGTCAAAGTCCCTACTTTTTTATGCACTGAGTGCAGCTATGAGAGTTGCAAAAAGAGCATAAATCCCTTGCTACGAGTGGTTACAATATAGCATCATGGTAGATGTTAGACAAATATTGCTGTCGCAATGAAGAAATGCCTACAAATATCACTTGTTTTTCTGCAACATGTATCTCAATGATTCAGGCTGTTTCATATAATCCTCAGAGTATATGGAATATGAATTACTACCTATAAATCTATGATTATTGTATATTATGGTCTTTTTATAAATAGACTCTCCATCTCTCTCTGAATCAATTTGGGTTCCTCATCGTTGGCCCCCCAGTTTACTGGCTAGGAAATATAGCCAGTCTTATGGCTATTAAGCTTCTCTTTGGCCCTACATTATAATCCTGTTAGTCAAAGGTCTGTGAGGGATAAGCTCGCTCTTGAGAAGCCTAGCTTGTTTTTTGCATCATCAGGATGCACTCTTCCTGTCATACAGCAGCTGGCCTACAACAACCAGAGAGTGTCCAATCCCTGGGGAGATACTGGATTGGTCACAGCACTGATGTGATGCTTGTCAGTTGTGACCCTGCCCTTTATGGGGCAGGGTAGTCAAGCGTCGTCCCCTGGACTACATAAGCCACCACGTCCCCCAGAAGTCAGTAGCTCTCTCCACTCCCCCTGTGGTAGTTGAAGCACTTAACCCTTTTATCCATCATGGAGTGAATGAGCTGAGAAGGGTTCCGTGCAGGGCCTCAACTCCCTGTGGGTGCTACTTCGGAACGTGCCTGTTCTGGATATCTCCATGCTGCAATAAGGACCAGTCACAGTCCGAAATATGACGTGTGACTACTTGTCCTGACCACTATCTGATGTTTGTCAGTGTGGACTACCTGGCTGCCCAGGATTCCTCGCCAACGCTGGAAGCTGCTGCAACTACTAATGATTAATCACTGAGATTGTTTCCTGATGTTTCCCCATACCACGTCAGATTCTAGGGATTTCTGTACAACCTCACAGGTATGCACACGCACCAGAATACCAGTAGCTCGTGATCTCACCTTAGGGGGGGAAAAGGTTGCTACAGATATATAGTACAGGTGCATGGAGGCAGTTGCCCAGTGTTTTTTACCACACATCCAATTGACCTTGTCTCAGTCTCACTAATGACTTATCTACTTGACAACTACTGGACGACGTGTGTTTCGTTCTGTAACTCGAAACTTCTTTGGGGGTGGGCGCGTCCTGCTAAGTATCGGCTATTTAACTCAACCACCGTCACCATAGTTCCTACAACAATAGAGTCCAACAGGAGAATGTGAACACTAGGATCCAAGCAAATATGGACGGCATGTCAACAAAGAATTGACAAACTGTGCCGTGTTACTGTGTTTGGTAGGGTGTACCATGCTCGCAAATAAAGGTTAACCCATTTTTGGTTACCCCTGATCCATGTATAAGGGTCTTCGAGAGTTAGCTCCTTGGACCCGATACCATTGTATGTTAGTCAACGTACTTCACATAACATAACATATTTTCCAGTGTGTTTTCACTTTCTGGGTATGCCAGCGATCATGGGATTGCTAGGGTATTGTTTCAAGTGGGATTTACGAGAAATTTTTTGTGAGAATGTGCCTAGGTAGTTGGGTCCGGAGGTTTTGGTTCCCTAAAAAATGATCCGGAATCATGCCTGATTCCCGATACATTAGGCCACATTGTCCCTCAATATTTCCCTTGAAAACGCAAGCGAAGTAACTCACCACTAGGGTACAACTGCTGCAGCATATCCCAGGAAGGTGAATGGGCACATGGTGTATGATATGTGTCCGCTGGTAGGCAAGGGATCCTGAGGTTTAAGGGGGGTTACCCAGTTAGTGCCCAGTTAGCCCACTACCTGAAATTGGTTGGTGGGTACCTCAAACATAGATAAGTTGTGGGGGGACTCTCAAATCCCGTTTAAGTCCAGGAGATAGTGTTGATGGGGCATAAAAGGCCTGATAGAGATAAAAAGTACATCTATCTTTTCTAATTCTCCTACCAGGGTCTTATAATTAATAAACTATATTTTATTTAATACTGTATTACTGACTGTATGTATTGATGTACTGTAAAGGGTAGTGGGAATTTCAGAACGATGTCCAGGCAAGCTGCCAAGGTAAACCCACGCTCCAGCAAGTCTGCTGGACATCATGAGTTCTAAAGTAGCAGAGTCTAGAGGTGTCAAAACATTTGGTGGTCGTAAGGGCTTCAAGGTACCCAGGTCCGTAGAACACATGACAATTCGTCCAGTACATTTTTCTGTACCAGACCTAAGGAGCCTGACCCAGCAGGTGGCATTTGAGCCGCCGGGACATAGGTGTCAAACTCTTGCATGTCCCTTGGCAATTTCATATTTCCCCTCCCGCTGACGCAGGCTTTTCCTATTGGCGTTGTCTCTGATTGGGATCTGAGAAAGTTCCACGCGATGAAATTGTTGGCGAGTTTCATGAATGAACTCAGATACTATAATGACACGTGTGATCCATCAGAAGGGAGATTCCCAGTAGTAAGAGCGCACTCCGGGCTTTTCAAATTGCTCTTGTGGCGAAAGCAGAGCAGACCGCTTCGATTTTCAATTCCAGGAAGCCTGCCTGAACAGATTCCTAAGTCCCAACTTTGGTAACCAAAGTCTCAACACGAAGCCTAGCGTAACAGGCTTGGGATTTGATTGCCATTTTGGTTCCAGAGATCGGTGGTAGCTGAGGTCAAAAAAAGTCCAGTTCCTCATAAGAAAGGCGCGCAGGCGTGTGGAACTTCACAACAATTTAGGACCAGAGATCTGGGCTTAAGTCCTGGTACGGGTAATCTTTATTAATTGTTCCATGCACCTAGAGAGCCCCCCCCCCCCTCTAGTTGACACCCGACCCAGAGTATGGTGATTTTATCATCTGTATTTTGTTTGTAGCCAGGTACTTCCATTCTCCCCACGCTCCATTTCCCGCTCCCTGCCTTACCTCAGTATGTTATGATGCAAGGGCAAATAGAGTTGCCGGTGGTTCTCGCCCCAGGCGCCATTCACGTTAGGTTGTGCACACGCACGAGCGCAGAGGTCGCGCTTGTGCATGTGGCGAAGGCCGGGAAGAGCCCTGAAGTTTGCGCATGAGCGGGGCAAGGTCGCGGCGGCCATTAGAGTCGTGCATAAACAGAGCAGGTACAGACATGTAACGTTTCAGGGCACACAAGACCTTTCATCAGAAAGGGCTCTTGTGCCCTGAAACGTCACATTTCTGTTCCTGCTCTGCTTATGGATTAAATGACAGACTACACTTCTAAGAATCCTGATCCCTTAATTACCTTAGCAGTTAGTAAAACATTGTACAGCAATGATTCACTAGCCACTAAGAGTGAACGTGATAGAAAAGAAAGTGATCTGCGCTCATAAATCGTGATAATTGTGCAAAAAGTGATTAAATAACCAAACCCTTGTGATTAATAAACAAGAAAAAAACCTGTTAACAAAACTGAGGTGATGCTGCTGTCTCGTGGTGTAGCTCCACAAACCAAACTAGTGCAAAAACAGAAAAAAGACAGCGCAAAAAAACCTCATTGTGCAATGTATAAACAATATATGGACAAAAATAAAATATTGTATTTAAAAGAAAGGTAAGTATCGCACGTACATCTATGAAATCAATATTAGGCAAGACATGTTATGGACATGTTACCACTCTGTGCTCCACCGGGATCAACTCTCCTCCCGCAGGCTCCGTAGGATCGATGCAGACCTCTTTGATAAGTCTTGTTCACCGCAGAAGGGGGATTCCCTCTGCCTCTGCCAAGTCCGGTGTAGTCGATACACAAGCCGCCACGGAAGGACACTTCCTCTATCCTGGATCACTAGACGCACGCCAGTGACGTCATCAGGCGGCGTTAAGCGGCGTCAAGCGGCGCCAGCCACAGATCACGAACAGATGAGTTGCTGATAGAGTGTAAATGTCCCGATTGAGTCCCGAGCCACAAAGTGGTATTAGTAATAAAGTAGGCAATAAAAACCTCATTGGATATAGGGAGAATGCGCCCTCATTCAGTCCAACGCGTTTAATGTATCAAACACTTCGTCAGGGAATGAAAGGGCGCTCATTTTATACCCACAATCCCCCTGTGATTGGCTGTATACAAACAGTCCAGCCCCTCACATCAGAGGATAACATACAATTAAAAGACATTTCGCTTTAGTTACAAGTGACTAACATATTACATAATAATTAATTTATTCAAAGTATTACATAAAAAACACATATATTAAATGATGCTAAAAAATAAAGAGACATGTATTAGTCATGGGATATCGAACCAAATAAAATTCATCAATTAGCTGATCTAATCCAAACTAATCTAATGGAAAGAAAAAGATATAGAACAGAATAGAATAAAGGATAAGCCAGGAGAGAATCCTAATAACCAAATAATTTTTTTTCTTATAAGAAATGTAGTGTGTGTTTTAATCCATAAACAGAGCAGGTACAGACATGTAACGTTTCAGGGCTGCCCTGAAACGTCACATTTCTGTTCCTGCTCTGCTTATGGATTAAAAGACAGACTACACTTCTAAGAATCCTGATCCCTTACCTCACTTGTGCCCCTAATGCCCCTGATGCAAGCCCTTCACCCCCCAAACAATCACTACCACACCAACCGATCGAGTAGGACTATCAAGTTCTACCCTGACACAAAACATAGCCACAGACTAAGCCGCCGCAGTGTCCCCTACAGTGCGCCCTATAGGTTTGACCGCAGATATAGGTCACAGCCGGTGCACAAGAGGCACACATGACGCGAACTACTAAACCCAGACAGAGAAAAACCCCCCAGTACTCGGACCGCATTCCCAAGTATATGGGCCAGCCCACCCCAGCAGTTAGAAGGCTCCCCAATGAATGATATGTCACCTCACCAACAACAAACCCAAACCCTTCCGGGTGACACAAGGTAGCCGACGTACATTAGAGCTGCACCCGAAGACTCCCTGCCACCTTCCTCAATATTGTCATGATTTGGATGTTTTAACACTGCTGGTGTATGGCAATACAACCACTATTCTACTAGACAAGCAAACACACCCTTACAACAACGACAACAACAACCTGCACGATAGGTCACCTACCAACTAAAACTATTTCACGATTTGTAGTTTCCTCTACTTGCCCGACAATTATTTGTCAATTGGCGGCTAGATGTTTTATATCCAGAGATTACAGGCCTTCCATAATATTACTCTGAGAGAACTCGCACCATTGATGGAACCGTCCCGCTCTGGGAATCCGCATGTCTAAGCAACTTTGTTCCCTTCCCACATCAACTTTGGCATTAGCGGACACAACAACCCTCAGCTGCCAGTATAAATACCGCCCCGCTTTCATGGATGAGGTCCCGTCAGCCAAATATATTGGGTCCACAAAACACCCTGAGATTACGGGCACCAAGGGTACCACCCATTGGTTGTACAGCTCAACAAGGGTCCGCCACGGCTTCCCCCGTAAACTACTGCAATACCACACCCTTTTAACCCCTTTATCCCCCTGTACACACGAAACCCCGCGACGGGTGAATCTGTCACGTAGAGAAGGTTCAAAACGATTTTCGAGGCGAAATGGATGCAACATTGTACGTTGTTTTTTCACGAACAAATCCCTTCAGATGACCAACCAGGGCTGGTCCAAGACTTTCACTGTTCTCAAACAGGTAATACTCACTATCATTCTTGACTATGTTCGTACAATGAGCGAGAGGTCTAAGTGCACTTACCTCTTACAGACTACCATAATAAAATTATTGATTTATTCATATACTTTTAACTTCCTCGCATGTTTGTGAATCACTTGTAAATTTAATTGTGGTGTCAATTCGTTTCGAAAAACTCCAAGTTCCTGGCTGTCAAAAAAGTGATGCAAAACAAATAGCGACCAAATTCTCAAAGGAAGCAATATTCATTGCTTTTTTAAACCTTGAATTTTATTTGGGGATTTTTTAACAAGTTTATTATTTGTAAAAAAATTTACATCTCCAACGTTTCAATTTGGCACCTAGTTGCCCCATTACAAGTCAATTCTAGAACAGGTCCATATAAAACAATGTAAGTAAGATTACAACAAGTCGCAGATGCAACCCATCTAATATTCACATCTACTACTCGAATTGTTCATCCACTATTCATACATTTAACTGACTATTATCAGCTACAGTAGATAATTGATCATACTTTTCACTAGACCCTCCGCCCATCCTTATTTAACCTAATAATTAGACATGCATTTACAATTTGTATATTTTTCAATGACATATTTAGAATTTATTCATTATACCCCTCTATTGGTATTATGAGGTATTGTAGGTACAGATTGTACATGTTTATCACTTGCACTTACACATCTTGTTATAATTTTTGTGTAGTGTTTTTCATTTCGTTCAAGTGACATTCAGACACGTCCGGAATGATACTTGATATTTGACTAATAAATACACTTTATTAACTGCAGTAAAGCTATTCCATCTCGGCTTCCACAGCAACAAAAGTGTTATTGGGATTTAGAACAAGATCTCCGGCAACACTTTCGAATCCGGGGTAACTGGTTGTAGAGACCAACAGAAGCTCAGTCAGTTTAAACCGCACACAATCGTTTCTTTCAGAACACAGCTCAAAGGAGTTACTTGTGTTGTGATGTAGCCCGCCTCCTTACAATACAAGAACCAGATCTGGGCTGACTGCACCCCTAGGGAACCGTAGTGTCAAGGGCTGAAGTGTCAGCACTGTTGAGGTTAAACTCTGTAAAATTAATGTCGTTAGGTGACTCGGGGCAAGGGTACAACCAGAGCCTTCATAATAAGGTTAGCCCTTTTGTTGACCCTTTGGTCCCGGGGTCACCCACTGGCAGCTACCCGCGCAATCCATCGTACGCGCACAAAGGACACCTTTTCAACTTCTCCACCCAGAACCCAACTGTCCCTCATCTCCTCACACCGAACCCGTCCACACGGCACCATGCACCTCCCGGCCCGCAAACCCCCACCACCGCCCAGATGATTAGATATTACAATGATTTCTCATTGGGGCCCATACATCCCCTCCAACAGGGATCTTGACCGCGTCCCCCTTACCCCCCCCCCTCGCCGCTGAGCCACCTGCTCCCGCTCCCGGTCGCCTGCCGGGGGACCAAGTCCGGATCGCGGCGCCTCCATTCCTCTGCCGTCAACCTTCCTGTCCACCCCTCAGTCGCTGCATTCCCTCAGGCCACACTCCCCGCGGGTGGTTTCTTCTTGTCTCTTTCTCTTTCCGTTCCCACAGGCAAGGTGAGAATGTGAGGCCAGGTTTAAGGGGAAGCACATGCAGTCCACTATCCAGCGAGTCGCAGACTCCGGCGAATACTGCCATTATCTTACATGAAACCTGCTGACGATCCGGCGGGGGGTCCTTAATCACAGACCCAATATAAAGGAAGTATGCCAAGGCGATTAAACCTAAAAAACGGTTGGTGCGCAACCCTGCAATATTCGCCCGCAGGAACTGCTACACCAAACCCCCCTCCCCCGCGGGCCTGGCTCGACGTAAACTAACTCTGTCTCAAAACACACCCCTCCCCCATCGTCCATATATAAATGTCGCCCTACATCTAAGATATTGTCCCTGTTTTGTCAAAAAAAAAAAGTAGAATTAGACCCTAAAGGTGGTTCGCATTGGGACTGAAATGGGTTAAATGTATGTCATCACCCTGATGTGAGATTTTCCCCTCCCACCGCTATTAACCCTAATCCCTGTTGGGACGGAAGGGTTTAAAGTGTAATTGTCACCAAATAACCAATATCATATTTTACCCAACTCCATCATCTTTATTTCTCCATCTTTGCACCGCAAGTCCATAGCTGCATATAGCCTGTCACAGCACAGCATCCCCTGTATATCCTCCTGCTACCCTAAACATGCCAGGGATGTTCCCATATTGGTCAACGGAGTTTTCTGGCTGTGTCGATCGCTTGAACGCATAAGCGCTAATGCGCCTGTTAACATTTGAAACGCACCGCGAAGCGGCCCAAAACTGCCGAAACAAAACGGACCCTCAACTGCCCGAGAACATTTTACAAATTGCGGGGAACGGCCGCAGAGGTTAAGGCGGCCAATCCACTGTATGCCTAATTTGGGAACATTTATTTCGCATGACACAAGAACCAAGCTACGTAGTACCTCTACAATTTTAGAGTGCAGCTAGCTAAGTGATGTACTAAGAAGCCATACATAATTTGTATCTGGGGTCCCCACACATCAGAAAACATTAGGATAGATAAGAATACCCATATAATAGATAGATAGAAGATAGTATAGAGTTAGATACTAGATCGCATAGATAGAGTAGATAATAGCTACGATATGGTAGACTATGATAGCTGATAGATAGCATAGTAAGTCGACTGCCATAGATAGTATTGATCATGAAGTGACGATACAGATAGATATGATACATAATGCATTTTAGTTATTTCACCCTTTAAAAGGTACCGTGGCAGAAGCTTTCCTGTGCCCCATCAATAATCTATTAACATGTCGTATAATTAGATAAGAAATTAACATTAACAGGGATGACACCGTATGGTGTATGATGTATCCTGGCCTTAAAATGCTTACAGGAAACCCTCTGAGCTTCAAAAAACTAAGGTGTTACACTTTTTGTTCCCACTCAAGAGTAAGGTACGAACTTAAGGAAGGCGCGGGTGCACTGATAATAGGCAAAGTGGCCATTGTGGGGAAGATGCCAATTTCTGTTGCACATGCTCTGTGGCAACATGAAGCCCACTTTTGCCAGTAGTTCCTAGATGGGCAACAGGGATTGTGTGTTAAATGTTCCCCAATTGGTCCAGGATTGGAGCCGCTGTTTTGGGAACGACTGTACTTCTATAACTGCCTGCCGTAGCTATCCCCAGTGTGATTCATGACCATAGCCAAGCTTTGCACAGATTCTGTTCGAGTCAGCGGTAGCAGTGCCAGTCGCAAGGATTAAAACATTGAACTAAGGATTTTCACTACTTCACAATTCGTTTGAGCCCTGGAGACCTCGAACGAATCTAAATAAACTACTATGAACTGTCTTCATTTGCGCGAGTTATTATGTTGGCAAACTTGCGACCTAGCCAAAAGACTTAAAGCCACAACTAAAGTCTTCAGCTTTCGTATAACAAAGGACATTCATTATTTTTGTTTCCCCATTCCAGTGAAAGTTTTGTTTAAGTGTGATTCTGAAGTTCCCATTGTCCTGTCTATCAAGAATAAATTGACATTTATTTGCCGTCCTGTTGTGTTTCAATGCAGAATCCAAAAATATAAAAGTGTTTATAGTACTGGTCTACCGTGACAATACCCTCATGCTCCAACTCTCATTGCTGAGCATATTCTTGTGTGATGCCGTGCCTTGCCTGCATTCGGTTCTGTTTTCTCTTGCCTTGTCTGCTTATTTTATCCTGTGCCAGCTAATGCCTGACCCTGCTACTACCTTGGACTTCCGCACCACTCAACTCGCCCTGTCTGGCCCTACGAACGACCCATTCTCTGTCTCCAGTCCTGACCTTGGCTAGTACCCCCCCGATGATCCCCTACTTCCAAACCTGAACTTGGCTACGTACCCCGACGATCCGCAACTCTCTCCTCTTCTGAACCTGGAAAGTATACACCTACTACTCTACATTTATAAATCCTGACCTGGCTTGCATGACCAAATCTACGTCCTAGGCGCCCCGCATGGCTGTGGGTTGCTGCGCCTGTACTCAAATCTGCCTCATCACCACGTGTCCCTTCATTTGTGGTTAGCTACTGTTACAACCACAAGTTTCTACCATTTTTACGACATCTTGAGTGTTTTGCAGTACTAAAACAACAAAGGGACAGAAAAACAGAGCAAACCGCATACGTGAAGTATAAAAGTATATTGATTTTTGTAAAAGGTAAGTATTAGGCGTACATTAGATTAAAAGAACAACTTCGTGAGTGTCTAGAACACAAGTAAGGTTACCACTCAGACCAACAGATTCAGCCGCACTGAAACCACACGCTAACGGGGATTCATTGAAGTCAGTCATCACGCCCATACGTACAGGATACTAGTGCACCGAACCCAATCGAATCCGGTGGAACTGTCTCTTTATAGAGGAAAGATTTCCGGTCCGTAGTAATCGATAAGCTGGTCTCGCAGCCGAGTTACCGCATCGCATCCAGATGATGCCCACATGCAACGTGCGTCAGGGTCCTTCATCCGTACACGTTATTGATGAAGTAGTTCCAATGCGTACAAGTCCCAGTGTGCCAAACCAATGGAGATAATACTAAAAGTCACAGTCCGTGACCCCTGATGCAAGTGCTAGCTACGAAAAGCGTAGTTGTGATATTTACTTTGTCCCGATTTTTAGCCCATGTTTTATCTTGCTAACTGTCACATGGGTGGTCGTGTGAATCATCTGAATCAATGTGACTTTTAATATTATCCCCATTCGGTTTGGCAACTGCACTCTTACTCATTGGACTTACTTCAGTATAACGTGTCATGGAAAGGCACCCTGATAGCACGCGGCTGTGACGTCATCTGGATGCGACCATCGGACATCCCGTAGACCACACATTGACACGTCACTACTACTGGACAGGAATCTTCCCCTCCAAAAGAGACGTTCCACCCGTGATCTAATCGGTTCCTGTCAGTATCCTATACCACGGGCGGGTGTATGATACTTCATGAATCCCCCAGGCCTTCATGTACCAGTGCTGCCTGATATCTGTTCTGAGTGAACCTGCTGTGCTTCTAGCACTCAATGCGTTTTTGTCTTTGTAATCTATGTACGCCTAATACTTTACCTTTTTCATGAAAATAGTAATTTTGATTAACTTCACTAATGCAGTTTGTGCTGTTTTTCTGTTTCCCTGTTTGTTTTAGTACATGGGAAACACTCAAAGATGTTCTGAGATCTGTCTTTTTCCCTTTTTGATCGTCTGTACTTGATTATTGCATCTATACGAGTGATTGAGTGCTGTATATAAAGAGATCTCCACTGGTCTACCCGGCCTCTCTTAGGGTCCCCTTAGCACAGTTCACTTATAACATCTATAAGTACCTATATAGGATGCTGGTGTCATATTTGTTTAAATTAATTTGTAACGCTTGAAAGTACTCTTTCAAGTCTATCATAATATATACGAGGGCTATAGTTACAGTGGCCGGTGACATAAAATAAATTTGAACAGAAACATGTCGTCAAATGTTGTGTGTAGAGTGGACGTTTGTTAGTGGTGGAGTGGAAGATGTCTGAAAGGAAGAGCAGTGAGTGTAGGCGATAGTGAGGATGTCCAGACGGGGCTCAAAGGTCACATGAGTTTGGAGGAGCCCAGTAGATGATTTTCAGGAAGAGGTATCTGGGTAGGGAGAATCCAGGTGACAGGGAACGATGGAAGCTCAAGCAGGAGTCTCTTCCTTTGGTGTCACTCGCTCGCTGCACTACTGTACATCACGTATATCAGGGGTGTGCAACATCCAATTATGTCAGAGAGCATTATGTCCTTGTCATAACCGTATTCATCAAATTTGGTATTAAAAAAACAGTAGTCAGAATACAATAGAAAAATTCTTTCGGACATACCCCTACTGAAAACAACATCATAACAAAAATGTGAATGTATAATTTTACTTTTTAAACTAAAATGTGGGTGTTTTTATGAACATTGATCATAAACGGTCCTCATTGGAAATAAACAATGATTAAAAGTCTATTATATGGTTCAAACAATGACTTTAATATTTTAGAAATGGCGATTGATACATTGAGGATAATCTACATGAATACATTGGGATAACATTTTTTAAGGAAATGTGGAGAGATAAGTAATGGGCAGTCTTTTAAAACATTGTTGAAACAGCACACTTATCAGTCAATAAATATAACAGAAAAAGGTCTAGACCCAGCGTGGCAAAATAACAAGTACTAAATGAGAAACTGGAAAGGCTAGCATTTCAGATGATTCTAACAGTCAGAAGGGACAGAGGCTCATATCGGATTTATACCATGAAATTACTATAACAAAGTTTTTAAAGGGCATCAATTTACAAAAATTAAACTCAATAAAGGATTCAATGAAAGTTAATGAACACTAAAAAGTTATGTAGAACCTTGAAAACAAAAGAATTAGAACACATATATGGACCCATATCATGTAGACGAGCAGGCAAATTGTCAATAAAGCATAGGTGTTAAACAAATGATGGCCTCTGTATTTATACATGGAGGAACATATTAAAAGACATTGATTTTCCTCCTCTTCAATAACATTAGTGTCCTAAACCTACAGCAATGATGGTTCACCAGTGAGGTATTTCTTCTTTTTCTGCTTTCTTTTCTTCTTTAATTGATTTTGTGTACCAGGTATTGTATCTTATCCTTGTGGTGTCACAATCATAGGCTGAAATGTTCAAAAATCACAGTTAACTATGATGAAGATAGACAAATTATTAATAAAATCCGAATTTAAGTATTAACTCTCCAGTGTCCTTGGGAGTGTGGGGAAGGACAGTATAATTCCCAGCACCTCTTTGTTGTCACAACACTTAAAAAGATCATAACTTAACACATAACTTCCATATGTTAGTCAATGTTTTTCTTCTCTTCTCCGCGGTATGTTGAAGTGGGACATTCAGAAAAAAACACACACAGCAGGAAACAGAACATTATTTTGAAAACAGCAGAGAACGAAGGTGTGGACAAACACACTACTATTTTACCACGCTTTGGAGCATACCTGCAGGTGCCATACTTTCTACATCTGTTAAGGAACGTGGTAAAGACATGAACTCAGTCAGCCACACAATTCCTATTTTGGATCATCAATGCAATTGCATGAAACCCAAACATGTTGCTTTTAACGACAATATTATCCTGTCCTTATCTATATAAATTTTTTTTATAGCAATACACACTCGAGAAGCGAGGTAACCATCAGATGTAACTACCAGTATTATAATTGTTTTTAAGAGAGAACTGGATGCAGCCATTACTTGTGGACGAAGGTCATAGCTGTATATGAAATGTCATGGTTTCACGTACTAACTAACGTAGAGATATGTCATAAACGCAAGTTGGAAAAAAGACTTGTATTTACATGACATAATAAAATTTAAAATTATTTGGATGAATTACACCCTTAGTATATATCGATGTTAAAAAAAAACAAATTTTTTAGTTACACTTGATCATTTTTGTTTATCTTTTTGCTTTAAGCAGTATCCTATCCAAGCACACTTATTGCCTTACTTTCTATTTAATGACTGTAAACCTTTCACAGCAATAAAAACAAAATGATAGAGCCGAACTCAAATACCTTACGTCTAGTAAGAAACATGACAAAATTAAACTGAAATAAACCATGAGCAATCAAACTAGTTTCAGCAAAAACATTTCGCTTCAAGGTTCTATAAAGTCACTCTTTCTCGAAAATGGAACATTTAATTATTTTATTTATCCATTTGCTGGTAAAATGAAATAGTGAAATCATTAATATAACGTAGTTAAACTTGTTTGCTTTATACAGTTTTTATTAATATCATCCCATATTGTAGCAGAGCCTTATACGCTATGCTTTTTTATTTATATTTTGAATTACTGACACTTCAGTTTTTCAAAAAAAATATAACGATTTACCATACACTACATATACATTGTTTATCCTTCTAACTATCTACTGCTTTTTATCTAAAGTGCATATTTTTATTTTGTTACCATTTTCACACTCAAATAGTTACTAAAGATAAAACAAAAGATTGTCTTTCATAATTTATTTACACTGTACTTATAATTTTGAGCTTCAGTACAAAAACAAAATTCTCACATTCTTGGATTTATATAGTAATTAATCATTAAGGACAATCAACTACACACTGCTTCACAGGAAATTTCTTAAACCCAAGAAGTCAAGCAATACACTTTCCAAAATAAAATAATTTTTCCAAACTCTCTTTAATATTGTATCTTCACAACCTTTGGAAATACTGTGATGAGCTCTAAGCCTGATAACATCAAGCCGCGGCAATGAACAATATAGTATTATTGCCCCACAAAAAGCATTTCTGTTTTTTAGTGCATACTCAAGCAACACTGCTAAAATAAGAACATTTTAATCTAATCGCATACACCACCAGATCTGTTAAAAATAATTGGTCCAATACGATATATTTTTTGTATTATTGTCCTTACATCATGTTCTAATATTTTCTGAATGGGAGTAAGGGCTGAAATTTGCACTTTTTAATAATCATCTATCCCAACTGGCATTAGCTCAATTTTTTCCTATTACCACTCCACTGGTAGCCTCTTTTTGTTTAATGAACTGAGACACAATTAGCATATTTACCTAATCATGCTATAACCCATTAGTAACTGTATAGAGAATGGGTGTGGTTTTGGGGTTGAGTGTTTGTTAGAGGGGTGGGTGAATAGATATAGTTTTCCGGAGGGTTGGTTATTGGGAGTTGTAGGTTTAATCCCCGATTACCTTTGAGGGACATATAGAGAAAATGGCACACGGCTAGTCATAGATGACTGTAACGCTGTGCTCACCACAAACCAGGCGGGGACCCGGTACTGAGGTGGGATGGATATAAACCCCCACCCACAGCCTAGGGACGCGTCTGGAGTGGCGATGGTCATGCAGCTGGGTCGGAATGGGAGAGAGTAATTGATTATGTACTTGCTAAGTTCTGAGTAGAGACCGGTTAGATGGTCATGTCCGTTTAGCCGTGGTCAGCATGTTGGAGCCAGCAGAAGCGTAGAGGTCCATAAGCCATGTGTCAGGATTGGAGAGATGCGGAAGGTCAGAGGAAATCCAGGTCGGTAAGCCAAATGTGCAGAGATCCCAGTAAGCAGCCGGTCGGTACTAAACAGACGGTTATGTGAAACAGAGCTTGGAGACAAGCAAGGCAGGACAAGGAACCAGGAAGTGGGAGGAAAGCGCTAACTGGAACATAGCTCAGCCGAAGTGCAAGTGGCACAGCTGGATATATATGGAGAGCCTGACCATGAGAGAGGGGGGGTGGAGTGGAGGTGCGGCCTCCGCGGAAGGCACAGATGGAGGAGAGACAAGAGACAGTGGCATGATTAGAAAGTTGATACACAGCTTGGAAGCGTGCACACGTGTCAAGTGCCACGTCCCGCCAACGCTGATGCCGTTTCAAGGTGCGGAGCCAGACTCCTGCGATGTCTAGAAAGCTCGGGCGTGGAGCACGCACACGCTGTAAGAAGCGGTTTTCGCGAACATCAGGTAAGGAGGGAGTACACCACGCGGATTGTTCTCTCACTGTGCTAACCCTCCGTTATCCCCTTACCCGCATCCAAAGCTGGGTCCATGGTTTGCAAGTAGTGGTTATGGTGAAGAAACCACCAGTGATCAGGATTATAAGAACTAGCAAGAAGGCGATACAGAGCGCACCAAAGGAAGTATAAGTGTAATGTGCAATACAAATTAAATAAGTGTATAAATTTACATCTAAATTGACAGCATTCATTAGAATATGATGAATACTATTCTACAGAAACTGCTGCCAATTTACATGTAGAGTTACACTTACTTAATTTGTACTACACATTACACTTTTACCTTACAATTGGGCACTCTGTTTCTCTTCCTTTCATGGCATCTCACCCGGGAGCTTGCCCTCAATGGGTGTTTGGAGGAGAGGAGAAACCTCTCATACACAGTAGATGCAAAATGGGAAGGTGCATTATACATGAACTTTTAGAAAGCACGAGTGCGGATCAGAACTTTTTTTCTTATAAAAATGGAGTCTGTGTTATAATACATAAACGAGCAGGTAAGACATGTAACGTTTCACGGGCACACAAGACCTTTCATCAGAAAGGGCTCTTGTGCCCTGAAACGTCACATTTCTGTTCCTGCTCTGCTTATGGATTAAATGACAGACTACACTTCAAATCCTGATCCCTTAATTCCCTTAGCAGTTTAGTAAACATTTACAGCAAATGATTCACTACCACTAAGAGTGACCGTGATAGAAAAGAAAGTGATCTTCCGCTCATAATCGTGATATTGTGCAAAAAGTGATTAATAACCAAACCCTTTGATTAATAAACAAGAAAAAACCTGTTAACAAAACTGAGGTGTGCCTGCTGTCTCGTGTTGTAGCTCCACAAACAAACTGTGCAAAACAAAAAAAGACAGCGCAAAAAACCTCATTGTGCAATGTAAAAACAATATATGGACAAAAAAATATTGTATTTAAAAGAAAGTAAGTATCCACGTACATCTATTAAATCAATATTAGGCAAGACATGTTTATGGACATGTTACCACTCTGTGCTCCACCGGGATCAACTCTCTCCCGCAGGCTCCGTAGATCGATGCAGACCTCTTTGATAGCGTCTCAACCTCTGCCGTGTGTGTATAGGCCGTGTAAGCTGCCACCGCAGAAGGAAACTTCGCTCCGGTCTTTGTCACCGCAAAGGGGGATTCCCTCTGTCCTCTGCACCGGTTTGTAGTCGATACACAAGCCGCCACGGAAGGACACTTCCTCTATCCTTGAGCACTAGACGCACGCGTGACGTCATCAGGCGGCGTTAAGCGGCGTCAAGCGGCGCCAGCCACAGATCACGACAGAGAGTTTGCTGATAGAGTGTAAATGTCCCGATGAGTCCGACCACAAAGTGGTATTAGTAATAAGTAGGCAATAAAAACCTCATTGGATATTAGGGAGAATGCGCCCTCATTCAGTCCAAGCTTTTAATGTATCAACACTTCGTCAAACAGGTAATGAAAGGGCGCTCCTTTTTATACCCACAATCCCCCTGTGATTGGCTGTATACAACAGTCCACCCCCTCACATCCAGAGGATAACATACAATTAAAAGAAATTTCGCTTTAGTTACAAGTGACTAACATATTACATAATATATTAATTTATTCAATATTACATAAAAAACCATATATAAATGATGCTAAAAATAAAGAGACATGTTAGTCATGGATTCGACGCAAATAAATCATCAATTAGCTGATTAACCAAACTAATCAATGGAAGAAAAGATATAGAACAGAATGAATAAAGGATAAGCCAGAGAGACTAATAACCAAATAATTTTTTTTCTTATAAGTACAATGTAGTGTGTGTTTTATCCATAAACGAGCAGGTACAGACATGTACGTTTCGGGCACACAGACCTTTCATCAGAAGGCTCTTGTGCCCTGAAACGTCCACATTTCTGTTCCTGCTCTGCTTATGGATAAAAGACAACTACANNTTATGGATTAAAAGACAGACTACACTTCTAAGAATCCTGATCCCTTAATTATCTTAGCGGTTAGTAAAACTTTGTACAGCAATGATTCACTAGCCACTAAGGTAGCTAACGGGGGTAAGTAGTGTTATTTTAATTGTATTGTATTGAAACCTTTGATGCCTGTGGTATACCTAGGTAAGCGCAGGCATCAAAGGAGTTAATGTTATTTCTACCACAGGGTTCTGTAATAATATATATTACAGAAACTACTATGACAGAAATATAATTAAAGTGATCAAGTTAATTACTGCGTTGAGACTTTGGGTCAAATATTGCAATATTATTGTATTGTTACTTTAATATTTGAATTGCATTCCAAAGCAGAGACCCCTGATGAGTTAATCCTCCAGGCCCAGTCACGCTTTGGCATCAAAACCCTTCTCTCGGCCATGCAGGCAGCAAGTCTTGCTACATCTGTATACTATCTTAGAATTGCGGTAATAAGATAACTTTAGTTAGTTGCGATTTTAACTTCCTTTTTCTTTTGTAACTTAAATTTTTATTGAAAGTCAATACAGTGAACATACATATCAATACAACATATTTTTCGGTAAAATAATATAGGGAGGCACATCGTGGGGAGGGTGGGGGGAAAGCCTACTAACCTGTATTCACTCAGTCTTTCACTCATGATCTCCGTACAGTCTTAGCCCTTTATGTCACCTGAAAGGCATTAGCAAGAGCAATCAAGCCAATCTCAACCAATTTCCATCACCCATCACAGGAAAATGCATCGGCAACTATTAAAGCAGGATTGCGGCCAAACTCACCCCTGGTGTATCTGATTGAGCTATCCATGGTTGCCAGGGATGCAACTTGAGGGCAAGACCACAGCATATGTAACAAGTCAGCCTGTTTGTGGTGAGTAGAGGGTTAATCAGGCCTAAATAAAGGTATTATACCCTGCTGATTAACCCCAACTCGCATTAGGAATGAGGGGGTTAAAAGTATTTGTACTGCACTGCTGTATTTGCCCTGTCCCAGCCTTCTTAACCCCTATTTGCAGGCTATCCCCTGCCTGCTGTGATAGAAACAAATGCAATGTGTGCTATAATCTTTTTAGGAAAAAGCACCGAAGTCAGCGCTGATTGAAGAAGCGTGGCTGCGGTTTGGAGGTCTGTTTGAAGTATGGGTATCCATTTATATCCATTCAACCTCGTAACCGCAAGTCTATTCAATAAGTGGCTTGCAGTTAGACTTGAAGTGCTTTTACCGATACAATGTATCCGTACATTGTTAGCCTGCAGAACTTGAAAGGCAGAAAGTCAATGGCCGTGAGAAGTAGGTCAACTGATGTGGGTACTAGGTGAACTTGAGTTCACACAAGAAAGCTTTTCAATGAGGCAGGCTAACTCGCATACGGAGGCACCCAGCACCCTGATTTTTGGTGTGCAAGTATAAATAAATAAAACACCAAGATGTATATAAAAATTACAGTTGTGGTACACACAGAACATGATGTTTTAATAAAGTGTGTAATACTGTGAATTTAAAATGTACAGGCAGGAAATGTTTTCTGTAAGCCCGGGAAGAAATCCTTTGGAATGTAAATATGCTAAGGGTGCATGAGCTGAGGGTATTTTCCTTCCTGCATTTCAAAGAGGTCCCGCTAAGTGGGGGCCTCTAAATCTAGGGAAAATGCAGGGTTGAAAAGCCTCAGAGATCCAAGGTGTGAAAATGGCAGGGATGTTGCAAAGTGCCAGATCCCGGCACCCAGCATGAGACATTCGCACCTTGGAGACAAACTCCAGACCCAGTGTCGCCAGGGATGTGGTTTATTCCAGGTATGCTAAACCACATGGGTGTCAAGTGAGCACATTCGCTTTGCAGACCAGAAAGCCTTTTTTGCTCGCTCTGCAAACTGCGGGCAAATCGGGGATTGGTGGGTTAAATGTTCCCACAGATGGGATTGGGTGTACATGCTAAGGATAGGCTTATGAACCCTATAACTGTGCCCACCGGACTATCCCCAGTGTGATCCAGATATGATTCAAGTACAGCGGTAGCGGTTCCAAGACACAAGAAGTTAATAACATCGCAACCAAGAATTTACCCCAAACTTCAGAATTCGTTAGTTTTGGTGACTCCCAAACGAATTCCTACGAACTTCAACGAAATTCTTTGATTTGGCAAAGTTATTAAATTGGCAACTTGCGATCTAGCCAAGTGGACTTTAAACAGAGGCTGCATTTCTTGCGCTTTCTCGCAAAGGACATTTTATTTTGTTTCCCCATCCCAGTAAGTGTTGTATTAAGTGTATTCTGAAGCTGTCGTGTGTTTGTCTAGCAAGGAAATAAATCACAATTTATTTTGCCTCCTTGTTGTGTTCAATCGAGAATCCCCAAATTTTTAAAAGTGTTGTTAAGTTCTGGTCCACAGTGACAAGCTAAACTTTTGGAATTTAGTGCCAGTATCATTGACCAGACTCATTAATTTCTCCTGAAACACAAAAAAAGACAACAGCGCAAATGCACATAGTGAAGTTTGTAAAAAATATATGTGTATATTATTAGGGTATGATATCTGCGTACATCAGATTAGTTGGTTAACAGCATTTCATTCAATACATGAGTTACCAATCGTCGCACTGCCACCACCAGACCTCGGGAGTTCTCCTTCACAGCCTCCAAGACAAGCTGCCACGATCGTGATGTGGAGCCTCCACTGCGGTGCTGTGTCCTGATCAATATCCTTTCCCGATCACTGCCGTCACTACCGCTCACTCCTCAGGTCTGCCGCCGTCTGCCACTGCTTCCAGCACCTCAGATCACTGAGTTAGTTGGTCACGTGTCCCGCGGGGTTTTGCGACCGGTCCCTGAAGAAGAAGCTTACGCTTCGAAACGCGTTGGATAAAGAATTTTAATAGTCCTAGAACTGTATTTCCACATTCTGCGTGGTTCATCCCCATTGGACTTATTTGATGTAAACAGCTGCATTCGGTATGCTGTAGTAAAGATACCATCATGCTTTATGCTACAAATCTCCCTTTAAGGCCGGTCGCAAAACCCCGCGGGACACGTGACAAACTAACTCAGTGATCTGAGGTGCTGGAAGCAGTGGCAGACGGCGGCAGACCTGAGGAGTGAGCGGTAGTGACGGCAGTGATCGGGAAAGGATATCGATCAGGACACAGAACCGCAGTGGAGGCTCCACATCACGATCGTGGCAGCTTGTCTTGGAGGCTGTGAAGGAGAACTCCCTAGGTCTGGTGGTGGCAGTGCGACGATTGGTAACTCATGTATTGCACATGAAATGCTGTTAACCAACTAATCTGATGTACGCAGATATCATACCCTAATAATATACACATATATTTTTTACAAACTTCACTATGTGCATTTGCGCTGTTGTCTTTTTTTGTGTTTCAGGAGAAATTAATGAGTCTGGTCAATGATACTGGCACTAAATTCCAAAAGTTTAGCTTGTCACTGTGGACCAGAACTTAACAACACTTTTAAAAATTTGGGGATTCTCGATTGAACACAACAAGGAGGCAAAATAAATTGTGATTTATTTCCTTGCTAGACAAACACACGACAGCTTCAGAATACACTTAATACAACACTTACTGGGATGGGGAAACAAAATAAAATGTCCTTTGCGAGAAAGCGCAAGAAATGCAGCCTCTGTTTAAAGTCCACTTGGCTAGATCGCAAGTTGCCAATTTAATAACTTTGCCAAATCAAAGAATTTCGTTGAAGTTCGTAGGAATTCGTTTGGGAGTCACCAAAACTAACGAATTCTGAAGTTTGGGGTAAATTCTTGGTTGCGATGTTATTAACTTCTTGTGTCTTGGAACCGCTACCGCTGTACTTGAATCATATCTGGATCACACTGGGGATAGTCCGGTGGGCACAGTTATAGGGTTCATAAGCCTATCCTTAGCATGTACACCCAATCCCATCTGTGGGAACATTTAACCCACCAATCCCCGATTTGCCCGCAGTTTGCAGAGCGAGCAAAAAAGGCTTTCTGGTCTGCAAAGCGAATGTGCTCACTTGACACCCATGTGGTTTAGCATACCTGGAATAAACCACATCCCTGGCGACACTGGGTCTGGAGTTTGTCTCCAAGGTGCGAATGTCTCATGCTGGGTGCCGGGATCTGGCACTTTGCAACATCCCTGCCATTTTCACACCTTGGATCTCTGAGGCTTTTCAACCCTGCATTTTCCCTAGATTTAGAGGCCCCCACTTAGCGGGACCTCTTTGAAATGCAGGAAGGAAAATACCCTCAGCTCATGCACCCTTAGCATATTTACATTCCAAAGGATTTCTTCCCGGGCTTACAGAAAACATTTCCTGCCTGTACATTTTAAATTCACAGTATTACACACTTTATTAAAACATCATGTTCTGTGTGTACCACAACTGTAATTTTTATATACATCTTGGTGTTTTATTTATTTATACTTGCACACCAAAAATCAGGGTGCTGGGTGCCTCCGTATGCGAGTTAGCCTGCCTCATTGAAAAGCTTTCTTGTGTGAACTCAAGTTCACCTAGTACCCACATCAGTTGACCTACTTCTCACGGCCATTGACTTTCTGCCTTTCAAGTTCTGCAGGCTAACAATGTACGGATACATTGTATCGGTAAAAGCACTTCAAGTCTAACTGCAAGCCACTTATTGAATAGACTTGCGGTTACGAGGTTGAATGGATATAAATGGATACCCATACTTCAAACAGACCTCCAAACCGCAGCCACGCTTCTTCAATCAGCGCTGACTTCGGTGCTTTTTCCTAAAAAGATTATAGCACACATTGCATTTGTTTCTATCACAGCAGGCAGGGGATAGCCTGCAAATAGGGGTTAAGAAGGCTGGGACAGGGCAAATACAGCAGTGCAGTACAAATACTTTTAACCCCCTCATTCCTAATGCGAGTTGGGGTTAATCAGCAGGGTATAATACCTTTATTTAGGCCTGATTAACCCTCTACTCACCACAAACAGGCTGACTTGTTACATATGCTGTGGTCTTGCCCTCAAGTTGCATCCCTGGCAACCATGGATAGCTCAATCAGATACACCAGGGGTGAGTTTGGCCGCAATCCTGCTTTAATAGTTGCCGATGCATTTTCCTGTGATGGGTGATGGAAATTGGTTGAGATTGGCTTGATTGCTCTTGCTAATGCCTTTCAGGTGACATAAAGGGCTAAGACTGTACGGAGATCATGAGTGAAAGACTGAGTGAATACAGGTTAGTAGGCTTTCCCCCCACCCTCCCCACGATGTGCCTCCCTATATTATTTTACCGAAAAATATGTTGTATTGATATGTATGTTCACTGTATTGACTTTCAATAAAAATTTAAGTTACAAAAGAAAAAGGAAGTTAAAATCGCAACTAACTAAAGTTATCTTATTACCGCAATTCTAAGATAGTATACAGATGTAGCAAGACTTGCTGCCTGCATGGCCGAGAGAAGGGTTTTGATGCCAAAGCGTGACTGGGCCTGGAGGATTAACTCATCAGGGGTCTCTGCTTTGGAATGCAATTCAAATATTAAAGTAACAATACAATAATATTGCAATATTTGACCCAAAGTCTCAACGCAGTAATTAACTTGATCACTTTAATTATATTTCTGTCATAGTAGTTTCTGTAATATATATTATTACAGAACCCTGTGGTAGAAATAACATTAACTCCTTTGATGCCTGCGCTTACCTAGGTATACCACAGGCATCAAAGGTTTCAATACAATACAATTAAAATAACACTACTTACCCCCGTTAGCTACCTTAGTGGCTAGTGAATCATTGCTGTACAAAGTTTTACTAACCGCTAAGATAATTAAGGGATCAGGATTCTTAGAAGTGTAGTCTGTCTTTTAATCCATAACTGTTAACCAACTAATCTGATGTACGCAGATATAATACCCTAATAATATACACTTATATATTTTTACAAACTTCACTATGTGCGTTTGCGCTGTTGTCTTTTTTTGTGTTTCAGTTGCCTAGGGGTTCCTATCCCTATTCACATAGCTGCAGATCACCAATCGATTTAGAGGTTGTACAATTCTTTATATTTAACACAAAGGTGGTGAAGGGTATAATCATTAGAAATAGTAATTTGCGCACTTTATCTGTTTTGTTTTTCGTTAATTTCTCCATTTGACAAACAAACCAAATTCTGCTTCGGATTTTAGGCACTGAAGATGTATCCTTTTGTTTCCATAATTCTGCAATCTCGCACTTCGTTGCAGTTGCGAATTAGGCAACTAGTTTTCTTTTATCCCTGGATAAACTTTGCATTGGTCTATTCAAAAGGAAGAGCCTGGGGTCCATAGGTATAGTGAGGCCCAATATCCTCTGAAGCCAATTTTGAATTTCCCTCCAAAGGGATGCAACTTGACCACAGTATATGTAACAAGTCAGCCTGTTCTCCGCAGTTTTTTGGACACATTGAAGAATAGCCTGGGACTAATTTGGAAAGCATAACCGGTGTAAGGTACCATCTCATTAAAACTTTATATGCATTCTCCTTTAACATGGTGCAGATTGAGCTTTTAGCTGCAGCCACAAAGACCTCGTTCTACTCCACCTCGTCTAAAACTTTCTCTTAGTCAGTCTCCGATTGTGTCATGTATCACAGATTTTGTGTGAATTCTGCACCTGAGCATGTGACTTCCTTGTACATTTGTGATGTAAGGCCACTGGTATCTGTCTCTAGTATACATCATTTTTCAAAGTTTGTTAGTGGAAGGTGGGGTATGTGTTTATTATAGAATGCTCTGAACTGAAGGTAACGGAAGAACTCAGTGTGGGGCATGTCCTGTCCATATCTGCTCAAATGTCTTAATAGATTGCAACAGAGGTAACAGAGATAGGGTTATCCCAATAACTATTAAATAAATCAGCACTAAATCAAACAAAGTGATAAGCAGTAACAGGGTTACACACGAGGAATATCTTAGCTCATACATGTCACCAGTCTATGGAACAGTTATTTCATAGTTATTGGGATTTCCCTTGGGTTAGCAAGATTTAAAAGTAGTACTGCCTCACGTTTTTTTTTCTTCAGATTATCTAAGATTTGTACTAGACTGATTATAACAGTGTGTCTTATCTGAGGCTGTTCATATTATTATAACAGGGTTTTCCAGTTAGTATTTAACAGGTATTGGATTACTGGCAGTAGCAGTTAAAGCATATGTGGACACATTGATATTTACCATTAGTGTTCCTCTTTTTAGATTTCCCTGTCTATGTAAGCACAATATTATGTTGTTCAGTTGTGTGCATTATCTCTGTACAGATGGGAGGGAGATATTTTGTGGTATGGCATTAAGGGAAGTACCATAGGTTCCTTTTTAAAGGATCTGTGGGAACGGGCCTGAGGAAGGGGCACCCTGCCCTAAATATTGCCACCCTTTCGCTTCATCACATACACTCCATCTTTTGTCGTTAGGCAATTTATTGTCACTACCTTATTCCCCTTGTTTTTTTCCTCTTGTTTTTTTCCCTTGTTTATCCCATCCTTCCCCTACCTCCCTCCCCTCCCATCATGCCAGTTATTGGCTTGTGTATTCATAGATTTTCCCTAGGATAGGTGAGGCATCCTTCAAATTGTATATCCTATTTTTCAATACTTTATATATTTTGCATATTCCAGTGCTTTTTTTGTCTTATTCACATTAAGTGCTGGGGACATTACCTCTGTTGATTTATAGTTTTGGGAGGGTCAAGGGTCCCTCCTACCGTTCCCGTGCACCAATCAGTATATTCTTTATACTATATCTTGCGAGTGCTGTCTGTAACGCCATACTTTTGTCTTAATAGATTTATCCATCCCTAGGTCGTTGAGCCAATATAGCCCTTTCTGTTGCCAAGTGATAAAATCCTTCCTGTTCATACTGGGAGTAAAATCCAGGTTATTCAATATGGATAATTCCTGGGGGTCATTCCTGGTTGTCAATGCACATCTGAATTTGGTGGCCTTCCATCATTTCAATGAGTTGGTCATTAAGGACAATGGGTCTCTAATTGAAGTTATTACTGATTTTGAAGACCAGATCAATGTATTCAGGTCTATGGGTAAACAAGCTTATTTTTCTGATCCCGCCCATCTTTTCAAATTAGGATCAATGTGCCACTTGGTTATTTGGCTACGTTGGGTCGCTCTATAATATGATAACAAGCAAGGTACTGCTAAACCCCAAGCCAATGTCAGTCTTTTAAGTACTCTTCCTAAATTCTTGGTTTCTTATATTTCCAGATGAATTTTGTGAATGAAGACTGAAGGGAAAAAATATGCACTGGAAGGGTCTGAAAGAGATATAAAATGCACGGGGAAATTTAATTTTAATACACGGTCTTGCTTATCCATGAAATATTATATGTGGACCAAATTCTAATATCCTCCCTAAATGTTTGGAATAATTTGGGGAAAGTTGCACGATAGAGAGTTTTATAATTGTTTGTGATGAAGACTCCTAAGTATTTAATAGAAATCGGTTGCCACTTAAAATTAAAATTGATGACTATTCATTTCTCAACTTCTTTTGGGGGAGTTATATTTTGCATTACTAATCTTAAAACCTAACATTTTGTTGAAGGCTTCGAGAAGGCTAATTAGGTTGGGCAGAAAAGTGAAAGGTCAGGATCACATCATCTGCAAACAAAGCTACCTTATGTGATTGTTCATTAATTTTGATCCCAGATATATTCTGGTTCTTTCTAATCTGAGCCGCCAGGAGTTCCATACATAAAGCAAATAGAAGGAGGGAGAGCGTGCATCCTTGTCTCGTTCCACTCTTGATTTTAAAATAATCTTATGGGAATCCTTGATTCACAACTCTGACCACTGCATTAGAATGAAGCTTCAAGATGGCTCTCATAATTATTCCTCCAAAACCAAACGCTTCTGGCGTGGCGTTTAAATAGGGACAGTTAAACCTGTCAAATGTTTTTTGAGCATCTAGTCCCAAAGCCATAAGGGGTATTTTCTTTTTCTTGGCTAGCTGCATTAAATCAATTATTCCACTTGTATTATCTGCTGTCTGTCTACCCTATATAAATCCAACTTGGTTGGTATGAATTAATCTAGGCAGAATCTGACTAATTCGGTTAGCTAACATTTTGGAGTAGATTTTGCCTGTATTTATTAAGGAAATTGGCCTATAATTTGTGCAATTAGTGGATCCTTACCTTGTTTGTGGCTTAAAGAAATAGATGCTTGAAGCATGTGTTCTTGGAATGAGGCATCTGACATTATTGAATTAAACATACAAAGGAGATGTGGGGCTAGTAGATTTGTACATTTTTTGTAGTATAAATTAGATAACCCATCTGGGCCCGGTGCCTAGGAAGGTTTTAGGTGTTCAATCACTTGGAGTATCTCTTACAATGTAAAATCTTTCTTTAAATCCTCACTCTCTTCTCTACACAACCTACAGTCGGTAGATCAGCACCTGCGAGAAAATTTTCCAAAGCCTTTCTCATATCCACATTATGGGTCCTTTTTTCACCATTATAAAGGTTTTCATAATAATTTTGGAATGATTGCGCTATAATTTGGGGATTTGAGGACATATTACCAAACTTCAGTGAAATGGCTTGTACTGTATATTATAGTTTGTTTGTCTATTTCTCAATTTATTTGCTAGTAATGTATCTGGCTTGTTAGATTTTTCAAAAAACTTCCCAACTCAAAGAATGTTCTGCCTGGGAGGTCAGAAGTAAATTCAGCTCTACCCTGACATCCTTCAGTTCCTTAAGAGTTTTGTCTGTACCGTTCTTTTGGTGCAACATAGAGAGTTCTGCCAATTTTGTTTGTAGTATAATTATTTTTGCATTCCTTTATTTTTTCCTTCCTGCAGCTATACTAATCAGGAATCCTCTCAGTGTGGCTTTTTGGGCCTCGCAAAGCGTTGTTTTCGATGTCACACTATCTTTATTGATTCTAAACAATTGTTCCAATTATGAACTGATTTTCTGATATAGTTCAGGGATGTTTATTATTGATTAATTTAACTTCCAGTTTTCTCCCGGTCTGTTGAAGTTAATTTGGGAACATCTCATCACAATTGTTCATCGTCTGACCACGATATATCATCAATCTTGAATACTGACATGTTCAGGATCAATCTATTGGATACAAAAAATAATCCAATCTACTATAACTTTGGTGTGGGTGAGAGAAGAACGTTTATTCTCTTTCTTTTGGGTGAAGTTCCCTCCAGATATCTGTTAGTTGCGTATCTTTTAAAACTTGAAGGAGTGAGAGAGATTCACTCTTTCTGTGATATTTTGAATCTATAGATTTATCTACTTTTGGATTTAGCATTGTATTAAGGTCTCCTCCCAAAATCATGTATCCTTTCATTATAGAGCTATGGTGTTAAAGAAAGACGTAAACAATTGTGGGTTAGATTGATTCGGAGCATAAACATTGGCTCCATTATATTAAGAGGTTGGCCATGCAATGAGCCAATTAATATTAAGAATCTACCATCCTTATCTTTTTTGGTTTGCTCTACAATGAAAGGAATTCAACCATGTATCAGTATTGCTACCCCTCTTTCTTTATTTTTTTTACTTTGGCTGATGAAAGTAAATACATTCTGTAGTTTTTGTCAAAATATTTGGGGTCATAGATGTTGCTAAAATGTGTTTCTTGTAGTAATATGATATCTACAATTTTTCTCTTGCATGTAATGAAAAAGGGGGGGGGGGTGGAGTCCCTGCTTAGCTTTTTATTCACGTTCTGAAGGAGTGCTATCAGGGATAAATAACCAGAGAGAGAAATAGTCCCTAGTGATGCACTCACATCCACTAATATTTGAAAATAAATCAAATGTAAAATTATTCCAAGAGAACACTAACTAGTTTTAAAACCTCAAAAGTAAGCACCTGTGTGTTTCACCATTAGTGAAAAATATAATTTTTCACATTCAAAGGATATAATCTTTCATCCTAAATTAGTTCACCGGACTAGGTCTATATGTATGTATATCCTGCTTAGTGCAGACCAAAGGGGAGTATAGTCCCTACGTTTGTATGCACTGAGAGTGCAGCTATGAGAGTTGCAAAAAGATGCATAATCTTGCTACTAGTGGTTACAATATAGCAGTCATGGTAGATGTTAGACAAATATTGCTGTCAGCAATGAAGAAAATGCCTACAAATATCACTTGTTTTTCCTGCAACATTGTATCTCAAGATTCAGCTGTTTTCATATGAATCCTCAGAGTATTGGAATATAATTACTACCTCATTAAATCTATGAATTTGTATATTATGGTCTTTTTTATAAATAGACTCTCCATCTCTCTCTGAATCAATTGGGTTCCTCAATCGGCCCCACAGTTTAGCTGGCTAGGAAATATAGCCTAGTCCTTAGGCTATTATCTTTCTTTTGGCCCTAACATTATAATTCCTGTTAGGCACAGGTACTGTGAGGGATAAGCTCGCTCTTGAAGGCCTAGCTTGTTATTGCATCCAGGATGCACTATTCCTGTATACAGAGGCTGGCCTAACAACAACCAGAGAGTGTCATCCCTGGGGAGGATACTGGATTGGTCACATGCACAGGATGTGATGCTTGTCAGTATTGGACCTGCCCTATTATGGGGCAGGGTTACAAGCCTCTCCCCTGGACTACATAAGCCAACACTGTCCCAGAAGTCAGTAGCTCTCTCCACTCCCCCTGTGGAGTTGGAGCACTTACCCTTTATCCCATCAGGGAGTGAATGAGCTGAGAAGGGTCCTGCAGGGCCTCAAGCCCTGTGGGTGCTACTTCAGGGAACGTGCCTGTTCTGGATATCTCCATGCTGCTAATAAAGACCAGTCGAAATATACGTTGTGACTACTTGTCTGGACACTATCTGATGTTGTCAGTGTGGACTATCCTGGCTGCACCAGGATCCTCGCCAGCTGGAAGCGCTGCACTACTAATGATTATCACTGAGAATTTGTCCTGATGTTCCCCATACCACGCAGATTTCTCAGGGATTTCTGTACAACCTCACAGGTATGCACCGCACCAGAATACACAGTAGCTCTGTGATCTCACTTAGGGTGGGGGAAAAGGTGCTACAGATATATAGTACAGGTGCATGGAGCAAGTTGCCCAGTGTTTACACACACATCCAATTAGACCTGTGTCTCAGTCGCACTAATGACGTACTACTGACGAACTACTGACGACGTGTGTTTCGTTCTGTACTCGGAACTTCTTTGGGGGTGGGCGAGTCACTGCTACTAGCGGCTATTTAACTCCACCGTCACCATAGTTACCTACAAACAATAGAGTCAGCAGGAGAAATTTGACACGAAGGAGCCAGCAAATAGGAAGGCATGTCAACAAAGAAATTGACAAACTGTGCCGTGTGTACTGTGTTGGTAGGGGGTAACCAGGCTCTCAAATAAAGGTTAATCCCATTTTTGGTTACCCCTGATCCATGTATAAGGGTTCTAGAGAGTTAGCTCTTGGACCCAGTAACATTGTATGTTTCAACTGTACTTCACATAAATAAAATATTTTCAGTGTTTTCATCTTTCTGGGTATGCCAGCGAGCAGGGATTGCTAGGGGATTAGTTTCAAGTGGGATTTTACGGAGAAATTGTTGTGAGAATGTGCCTAGGTAGTTGGGGTCCGGAGTTGTTGGTTCCCTAAAAATGTATCCAGGAATCATGCCTGATTCCCGAATACATGTAGGCACATTGTCCCGGCAATATTTCCCCTTGAAAACGCAAGCGTAACTCACCACTAGGGTACACTGCTTCAGCATATCCCAGGAAGGTGAATGGGGCACAGGTATGAATATGTGTCCCTGTAGCAGAGGGGATCCCTAGGTTAAGGGGGGTTACCCAGTTAGTGCCCAGGTAGCCCATAACCTGTATTGGGTTTGTGGGTACTCAAACCATAGATAAGGTTGTGGGGGGACTCTCAGAGTCCAGTTTAAGTCCAGGAGATAGTGTGTGGGGAATAAAGGCTGATAGGAATAAAAGTACATCTATCTATTCTATTCTCCATACCCAGGGTCTTAGGAATGTATTAAACTATATTTTATTTAATACTGTATTACTACTGTATGTATTGAATGTACTGTAAAGGTAGTGGGAATTTCAGAACCGATGTCCAGGCAAGCTGCCAAGTAAAACCCATCGATGCCAGCAAGTCTGCTGGACATCAGAGTTCAAAGTAGCCAGAGGATGCTAGAGGTGTTAAAAACATTTGGGTGGCAGTGAAGGGCTCAAGTACCCAGGTCCGGAGAACAATGACAGTCGTCCAGGCTACCATTTTCTGTACCAGACCTAATGGAGCCTGACCCAGCAGGTGGCATTGAGACAGCCAGGGACAGAGGTGGCAAACTCGTGCATGTCCCTTGGCAATTTCATATTTCCCGCTGACCAGGCTTTTCATATTGGCTTGTCTCTGATTGGATACTGAGAAAGTTCCCACGCGATGATTGGTTGCGGAGTTTCATGAATGAAACTCAGAATACTATAATGAACGTGTGATCCAATCAGAAGGGAGATTCCCAGTAGTAAGAGCGCAGCCGGGCTTTTCAAAGTTGCTCTTGTGCGAATAGCAGAGCAACCAGCTTCGATTTCAAGCCAGGAAAGCCTGCCTGACAGATTCTAAGTCCCAACTTTTGCAACAAAGTTCTCAAACACGAGCCTAGCAGTAACGGCTGGGATTTGATGCCAATTTTGGTTCCAGAGGATCGGTGGTAGCTAGAGGTCAAGAAAAGTCCAAGTTCTCATAAGAGAAGGGAGCAGTGGCGTGTGGAACTTCACAACAATTTAGGAACCAGGAGATTCTGGGCTAAGTCCTGGTAAGGGTAAAACTCTTATTTATTGTTCCCTGCACCTAGGAGAGTCTAGTTCGACACCCAGACCCAGAGTAAGTGTGTTTTTCATCTGTATTTTGTGTGTAGCCAGGTACCTTCCAGTCTCCACACGCTCCAGTTTCCTCCCTCCTTACCCTCAGTATGTTATGCAGGGCAAATAGAGTTGCCGGTGGTTCTCGCCCCAGGGCGCCATCACGTTAGGTGTGCACACGCACGAGCGCAGAGTCGCGCATGTGCAGATGTGGCGAAGGCCGGGAAGAGCCCTGGAAGTTTGCGCATGAGCGGGGCAAGGTCGCGGCGGCCATTAGAGTCGTGCAGGTGCAGTGTCCTATGCGCACGCGGTCACAATGTTAATCAGGCAGCTCAGAGACTACAACTCCCATGATGCAAAGGTAGAAAGCTGCCTGGTGACTCACGAGAACCTCAGGAACCTGAAGGTGCAGGTTAGGTCCACGGAGCAGTGCTCCAGGGACAAGGCCAGAGGTAAGTCCCAAGGGTCCAGTTAGTCCCCTAAGCCACTGTTGAGAAGTAACTGTATGGTGTAGGGAACTGCCATAAGACAGGGACTCCTTCACTGTACTCTTAGGGGGCTATGCACTAAGCTCCGAGCATTCGCAATGGCCTGAAAAAAAATTGCACGTCCGATAAAAAATTAAGCCGGCGGCGCGATTCACTAAGACCCTGAGCCCATTTTCTATCGGACATGCCCAAAACTGGCCTATTGTGCGTGCAATGTTTTTTCCCTCTGCTAGCGCACTGAAACTTCACGTACGCTAGCTGATAGAAAAAAAAAGCCGCCTTTAACATTTGCATGGATATTCTGCATCTCCATGCAAGGCTGTTACAGGCGATCGTACACTAAATAAATACATTTTAATAATAGTGTACATGAGCAGGGGGTCTCCGGAGCTGAACCGCATTGGTTTCTGCCTCGGGGACCCTTAACTTCAGGAGATACAGGCCCCGTTATGGGGTGCCGGTATCCCCTTGCACTTTAAAGCTTCCGCGTCACGTAACCGGGACATTTACATTCTGCAGGGGATACCGGCACCCCACAACGGGGCCTGTATCTCCTGAAGTAGGGGGTCACCAAGGCTGAAACCAATGCGGTTCAGCTCTGGAGACCCCCTGCACATCTACACTACTGTCAAAACACACATATCAATAAACAATAATTCCATACCTTAGCGGCTATCTGCTATAGTAATGAAGCTGCATTAATGTACATTTTAATAATAGTTTGCGGGAGCAGGGGGTCCCCTGAGCTGAACCGCATTGATTTCTGTCTCAGAGACCCCCTGCTTCCCGAGTTACAGGCCCCGCTATGGGGCATCGGAGGCCAATGTCACCGCCATCTTTATAGCGTCCAAGATGCAACGTGGACGCTATAAAGATGGCAGCGACACTGGCATCCGATGCCCCAAACCGGGGGCCTGTAACTAGGGAAGCAGGGGGTCTCTGAGGCATAAATCAATGCGGTTCAGCTCAGGAGACCCCCTGTTCCCGCACACTATTAATAAAAATACATTAAAGCAGCTTCATTACCTTAGCGACTATCCGCTAAGGCAATGAAGGGGTTAAGACACAATAGCATGTTTATTGGGGACAATTGCCTCCAATAAACATAGCAATATACAAACACATCCTCCCCACCCCCTAACACATACAATTCAGTAATGGGCAAAAAATTTTTTATCCAGATATGGATAATAGATTATTTGCCCATGATTAAACACATAAATCAGCATAAATAAATTGAGTTCTACTTACCCCCTGGCAATAGTGGGCATCCGGGCATCAAACGGCCTTCGTTGGCAAAAAAAACCATAGCAAATATTTTCAAATGCCAGTTAACCCCTTAATCACTTTAGCGGATAATAACCACGACAGTAATTAAGGGGTAAACCCACCCATCAATCAATTAATCAATTTTCTAAATCAATTACAATACAATCCAAAACAATTATACAATTCACTATTCAATTCCTAAATCCAAACCATTGAGAAAATATTTCTACTACAAAGTAACCACCATCATTCAAATCTAACTACCAGAAATAAGCCATTATTCAAAAGCAAGCCCCTGAAATATTCTTCTGCAAAGAGCATTAAAAATGACATATAACTAAATAAAAATTAATTACACACACAACAATGTAGAAATTAAGCAGCTAAATACATTTGAAATACATGAAAAAAACATAAACATTAGCAAATCAATCATTTATTATCCCTGTATGTCTATCCATATATATATACACATTACATATAGGGGCAATAAAAGAGCATAAAAAACAATGCATTTCCATCAAAAAAATCACATACAATACACCCATTCAGTGTCCCTGAATGTATGTATATCCATAGGAACATAGATCAATTCAGGAGCATTAAATGGAAAAAAAAAAACAACACATGAATAAAAAATGAAAAAAATCTGTAAAAGTTAAAATAATATACTTTTCTTTTGTTTACTTACCATTAGATGCCAACTCGCTGAAATCCAGGGGAACCGGAAGCTCTCGAACAAACAATCCAAAGGTAACCATAAAATAATAAATCCTTACAATCCACGTGTGTCTTCTTTCTTCTATTTGTAATCAAGTTCGTCAAATGGGGTCTTCATCTGTATTCTTCTATCTTCTATCTTTTTCCGGGTCTTCTTCCGGGTCTTCTCATCACGCCACACCCTGCTCTTTTTTCTTCTTTAGGAAGTCCGTCCTCATCGGCGTCTGGCTTCAAAATGAGACGACATAGGCTTTTATAGGCCTATGACGTCACATTTTCGTCAAATGGTTCCCACGGCCCTGATTGGGCCCTGACAACCATGCGTTTTGGGGGGGGGGGAAATTTGATGACGTCATTTAAAGGCAATGACGCCAGCCAATTAAAATTGGATGAGCTGCATTTGCCTTTAAGTTGACGTCATCTAAATAAAGAAGGCCACCGACACATGGTACGATAGCCAATCAGAGCGTGGGAACTCAATCCCAACTCTGATTGGCTGAAGCAAAGCCTCTGTCACATGGTCTACTAGAGCCAATCAGAGTTGGGATTGAGTTCCCACGCTCTGATTGGCTACCGTACCATGTGTCGGCAGCTATCTTTCTTTAGATGACGTCAACTTAAAGGCAAATGAAGCTTAGCCATTCTGATTGGCTGGCGTCATTGCCTTTAAATGACGTCATCATTTTTTTTCCTCCCCCAAATCACATGGTTTTCACGGCCCAATCAGGGCTGTGGGAACCATTTGACAAAAATGTGACGTCATAGGCCTATAAAAGCCTACGTCGTCTCATTTTGAAGCCAGACGGCGAGGAGGGGAGACCTCCCCTCCTAAGAAGAGAAGAAGGGCGTGGCAGAAGAAGACAGAAGAAGATGGAAGAAGACAGAGAAGACCCCAAAGAAGAAAAGAAGACCCCAAGACTGACGCAAAGTATTACAAATAGAAGAAAGAAGACAGACATTGATTGTAAAGGTTTTTTATTTTATGGTTACCTGTGGATTGGTTCGAGAGCTTCCGGTTCCCCTGGATTTCGGTTAGTGGGCATCTAATGGTAAGTAAACAAAAGAAAAGTATATTATTTTAACTTTTACAGGTTTTTTTTTATTTTTTATTCATGTGGTTTTTTTTTTTCATTTAATGCCCCTGAATTGATCTATGCCCCTATGGATATACATACTTTCATACTTTCAGGGACACAGAATGGGTATTTTTTTTGATGGAAATGCATTGTTTTTTATGCTCTTTTATTGCCCCTGTATGTAATGTGTATATATGGATAGACATACAGGGATAATAAATAATTGATTTGGTAATGTTTACAGTATGTTTTTTTCATGTATTTCAAATGTATTTAGCTGCTTGATTTCTACATTGTTGTGTGTGTAATTTAATTTTTATTTAGTTACATGTCATTTTTAATACTCTTTGTAGTAGTATATTTCAGGGGCTTGCTTTTGAATAATGGATTATTTCTGGTAGTTAGATTTGTATGTTGGTGGTTACTTTGAAGTAGAATTATTTTCTCAATCGTTTGGATTTAGGAATTGAATAGTGAATTGTATAATTGATTTGGATTGTATTGTAATTGATTTAGGAAATTGATTAATTGATTGATGGTAAATTTATTTATGTTTACTTGCATAGTTTCTATTTGATTTTGTGTATGGCATTGTATGTTGTTGTTCATAGTGTATTTTATTTTTAAATTGATTTTGCATAGTGTTACATGATGCACAGATTAATTTTATCATGTACACACTCCAATGCAATTGTTTGACATTTGATATATATTATCTAGCTGCTGGTTTGTTGTGAGACGAGATATCATTTATTTTTAAAAGTGCTGCTGGATTAATTTTAAGATGCAATGTGCTGCTGGTTTAATTTCATTATATGATAATTATGAGATTCAGATTTTATGTTTTTATTTATACATGTTTATGTAATCCTTAACCATTTATTTGAATATTGGTGTTATATATATGTATGTATGTATGTATGTATGTATGTATTGTAGTATGTATGTATGTATGGTATGTTTAGGTAGATATATGATATATTATATATATATATATATATATATATTATATATATATATATATAATATAATAATATATATATATATGATATTATATATATATTATGTATGTATGTAGGATGTAGTATGTATGGTATGTATGTAGTTGTATGTATGTTATGTATATATTTAATATAATATATATAAATATATATATGTATGTATATATATGTTAAATGGTATAAATTATATATGGATTATGTTTATTTATAGATATAGTGTAATAGATATATACGATATATATTAGTATATAATATATATGATATAATAGATAGATATATAGATATCTTATATCTATATATCATATATAGAGATCGTCATATATTATATTATTATATATATATATAGATATATATGATAGAATATATAAGATATAAGATATAATATAGGAAAGCCCACTGTACAAATGAATGGGGGCAGTGTGGGTTAACCCCTTAATTACTGTTGTGGTTATTATCCGCTAAGGTGCTTAAGGGGTTAACTAGCATTTGAAAATATTTGCTATGTTTTTTTTGCCAACGGTGGCCATTTGATGCCCGGATGCCCATCATTGCAAGGGGGTAAGTAGAACTCAATTTATTTATGCTGATTTATGTGTTTAATTATGGGCAAATAATCTATTATCCATATCTGGATAATAGTTATTTTGCCCATTACTGTACTGTATGTGTGTGTGTGTGAGGGGGTGTATTTATGTATTTAAATGTATAGGACAGGTTTATTTTTTTTACATACAGGGTTGGTTCCTTAGGTCTGTGGGGACCTCTGGAGACCATCTGAGGTCTCCTCGGACACTCACAGGTACCAGGCTGGCGAGTCCACGGGGGACACCTGCGGGGAAGAACATGTGGCCCCATCTGTGGGGGCACCGCGGACCTGTAGGGACCACCCAAGAGCCCCCAGACCTCCGTGGGAACCACCCGAGGCCCCTCAGACACCTGTGGGTCTGACCTGGGGCCCCCCAGACACCCACAGGCCTACCCGTGGAGACCCCATTGTGGCCCACGGTGACCCACGGGGACCACCTGGTGGACCGCGGCGCCTGGCGGGGGCCACCCGTAGGCCTCTAAACCCCATTTGAAACCTTTTGCTGGGCCACTGTGAGGTCTACGGACACCCGTCAAGCCCACCGGGGACTCCCGTGGGCCTGGGGTATTAACCCTGTATGTAAAATAATAAATTATGTATTTATGGGGGGGACACAGGGGGTGGGTTATGTATTTAATAAATATAATGATGTTTATTGTGGGAATGTGTATTGTTTTTATTGTGGGTACTGGGGGTGGGGGAAGGGGGTATTGGTCCCAAGGGTATGTGGTTAGGCCTCCCGTCTGGGTAGTGGGTGAGGGTGGTTAGGCCTCACGGGGTGGGTAGTGGGGGAGGGTATTTAGGCCTCCCGAGTGGTGGGTGAGGGTGGGTTAACCCCTTAATGACTATAGCTGTTAATGACTGCTAAGGTGATTAAGGGGTCAGGGGACATTACATTGGCAATTTTGATTGTTTTGTATGTTTTGCAGCACCGGAGGGACATGGGCAGGATGAAGATGAAGATGAGGATGGTCTTCATCGTGGGTGCCTGGAAAAGGTAAGTGTAATATGGTATTTACTGTATTTATTGTGATTTATATGTAAGGAGGGGGGAGGGGGGTGTATTTAGTTAGAAATAGTGTTTATTTTTTTGGAGACACAACATTGGTACCGCAGGCCAGCGGGTACCCCGGGACTCCCACGGACACCCGCGGGGACCCCGGGTGAGCTGGGGGACCCCCGCACTCCCGTTGGGACTCCCACTTGGTGAGCCAGGGACACCCACGGGACCCCCGGACCCACGCGGGGACCCCCGCGGGGTAAGCTGGGAACACCCGCCAGCCTGTTGTATGGGTATTGCACCTGCAAAAATGTAAACAAAGAAATTTTTCTAAGTCCTGCTTTTTTTATCACCTGCCTTTAGCTGGTGAGCTGTATTCAGCGTAACTTTCAATTACGATAAGTTTGCGTAGCTTAGTGAATCCTACAGAAGGGCAGGATTCAGAGCAAACAGCTGATCGTACAGAGCAAAGTTGTACTTTGAAAAATTTCTTGAAAAAGTCAGTTTTAGAGCGCAAAGTGCCTGTTTGCGCGGCTATGTGAATCGCGCTCGGCGGAACTTCACGTTCTAAGAGCACTTTGCGCTCTTAAAACGACTTATCACAGCTTAGTGCATAGCCCCCATAGAGAGAGAGATGCTGCAGGACAGTGCCTGACTGTCAGTACAGCGTGCAGCTGAAAGAGGATCTGACTCCATAGCAGAGACTATTTGCAAAGGGATCATCCGGCTGGGGATCCCTCCTCTGGGGAGTCAGCGTGTGTATCCATTCTTGCAGAGAAAGCAGCGCAGTGCGTCGTGGGATCACGTTGAGGAACTGCTGATTTTCCAAGGATTCTCCTGGTTAGGACAATAACCAGGAAGGTAATATCTTAAGTGCACCAATGGGCCCCAACACAGGGAAGCGCTATCCCTCACACTCACACTCACCTTATTGTTTGTGGATGCTCAAGGGATAAGTGCCCAAGCACCTTGCTATTCAAAAGGGACTAAGGGTGATGCAATGATTGACATGTGGGCTGGTGGGATGGTATGCATTCGGGGTGATGCAATGTTATGTGATGATGTGTTAATGATATGCCAAGGATATTATGATGTTTAGTAAATACTGTTCTCAGTCAACTGTGTGTGTAATTACTGTATGATTAGTCTGGTGAGGGCACACTCCCACCACGCTGGGATCCCTCATCAGTGGGGTCACTGCACCGAGTGTAAGTATACTCCAGGCTCCCAGTGGCAGAGGCTCAGGCCTCTTGATAGCCTCACAGGTGACAGCAGTACCAGTAGTTATAGTACCCTAGGGGTACACCCGCTACATGTGTATCAAAGTGTGTAAGGGAATTTATGCGAATAAATTACAATTTATTTCACTACCTTATTTTGCTCAATGAATGACACTAGGAAAAAGGTGTAAACTGCCTGGCCTCACGTGACAATGTGTTGGTGGGTGGGGGGGCTGTTGGCGGTAGAGGAGGTGGGTAGTAGGATTGTTGTGTTTTTGAATTTCTGAATGTTTGTTGGGGGTAGAGGGATTTGTTAAAGGGGTAGTTGCCCCAAGAGTGGGTGGTTAGGCCTACTGGGTGGGTAGCGGGAGTGGTAAACCCCTTCATTACCACAGTGATTCCAACAGCTATGATAGTGAATGGGTTAACTCCTCCCACAACCCTCCCAGCAGGCCTAACCACCCAACCTAGAGGAACAACTCCCTCTGATCACAATCAACAGGATATTCAGGTTTAACCCCTTCATTGCCTTAGCGGCTATCCGCTAAGGTAATGAAGCTGTTTTTATTGACATTTGAAAACTATTTTGCAAGAGCAGGGGGTCTCTGGAGCTGGACCACATTAATTTCAGATCCGGGAACCCCATGCTCCCCGAGTTAAAGGCCCTGTTATGGGATGCCGGTATCCCCATGCAATGTTTAAATCTCCAGCATCATGGTACCGGGACATTTAAATGCACAGGAGATACCGGCCTGTAACTCGGGAAGCAGGGGTTCCCCGAGTCTGAAATCAATGTGGTTCAGCTCCAGAGAGTCCCCTGCTCTCGCACATTACTATTAACATTTCAATAAAAACACTGTGATCACCTGTGACAGCTGTGCAGGGAGAGGTGGCTCTCCCTGTGCAGCTTAGATTGCGAGAAAATCACAGGGGGAGAATTTAGAAAAGAATCTGAGATCACTTTGCTGCTACGCTGTACGGTTTTGGCATTTTTCTACCTCATGGTTTGAGAGGGTTTCAGATTCTTTCTGAATACCGTAATAACAAAAATGACAAACTGATCGGTGGGAACATGCCAAACCTTGTGAGATAGCAGCAATCTCATCGAAGCTACTAGAATAGGCCCCTAAGACTTACATCAGATTTTATGTTTAATCAAGGTGCTAAATATGAGATCAAACCTGGGCAACAGTAACCCCCAAAAACATCATAGAAGAAAAATTACAACAAAGAAATCCTGGAACGTTTGTCTGTGCCGTGAACATTGGGAAGGTGAGCGACAGTGGAAAAGCAAACAGTAAGTCTTGCTATAACTGTAGCTCATTTAGCTTGTCGTTTTAGTTTCTGTTCTATTAGACGGTAGAATGTATTTAATCTCTCAACAAAACAGCAATTACCAAATTACAAAAAAAAAAACTAATGATTAAAATAAAAGACAGAACAGTAGAGATTATAGACTAAAAATATGGTTGATTTTCTCCAGAAATAAACTATATATCTCCACACCAATATTTTCCTTGGAAATGAAAGAATATCTTATCAAACTAAATGAAACAGTAAGAAGTATCACAAGAGTGTTATATAACTATTTTGGTAACCTTAGCGTTTACTTCCAAGGTTTTATAATAAGATAAGTTTTCTATGTACATTTAAATAAATCATATGCAGTTTAACATTGATTGCATTTTTATCAAATTCTTCCTTCAATGACAACCTTTGTTATGCTTAATGTTGCAGTGCTAAACATATCCACAACAGCTGGTAACAGGCAATTCTGCCTGCCAATTTTTGCAGTCCGTAAATCACTTTTACTCACTATTTTGCTGATTAGGTTTTCCAACTGGATACATTCTCTCATCAACTAAAATGATTGGTGATCATCTGAAGCCATTTCACTAACTTGGTGTTATCACTTACAATGAAATCTGCTGCCGTAATGTCTATGGAAAGCTTATTTGGGTTCTAAATCCTATTATATGCTGGGAACCAGAAGACTGGTGCTGGAGCGTGAGACATTCATCTGTGTAGAAAGAGATACTTTGTGAAACACACAATAAAAGGGATACTGTTCATTTCAACTTCATGAATTCATAATTTCCTCGATCTCAATGTTAACAGCTATATAAGTGAATGGATACTGGAAACTATCAGTGCTTCAGGACATAATCATAGATAATCCTTTAGGTAAATTGATAAACAAATAAACAGATCAATAGCAGGAGCAGCACAGAGAGGAATCAGTTAGGCATGAGTGGCACTCACCCAAGCCTCATAATGTTAAGTCACTATACAATATATCACATGTTGACTACTTCTGGGGAGCTGTGATTTCAAATGTGCACTTCTTTCCTCTTCATGGCATTTGCATCGGTATGTGTGTCCTGATAATGCTGTTCAATATCCAAGTATAAACATCAGGTAAATTATGCACTGCGCAACATATCTTTAGGAGACCATCATCAGTACCAAATGATTTTGTTAAATTAACTCATCTACAAAGATAGTAAATGCAGGAGATCTCCCACACATTTCACACCTGGTGGCAAATTTTCAAGGAGAAAGTGCTACTTACTAGGCATGAAACACATAGGAAATATTTTTACTGGCCTTGTAGATGTGTTAATTTAATAAAGTAGTTTGTTACTATTTTACTGATACTGGTCTCCTGAAGGTGTGTTGTGCAGTGTGTAACAAGAGAAAAAAAGGGGGAAGGACCCCCAAGCTGATGCTGCCAATACTGCGATGTCCACATATAAAATAAATAAATATAATATCAAAAACCGGTATGCATAAATGATAAACTGGTGGCCCGTGCGCTTAAGCCAAGTGTGTATGAAGCCGGTGCAACCACCACTTCACCTGGACTCCGTCGGGGTGGCCATCAAACCGGCTCGCTAGTTCTTACCCCCAGATGAAGGGGATCCAGATGGAGCTGCCCCTCCTTCCTCTAACTGCAGGGATGGCAACCCGGGATGCAATGCCAGCTGGTAATGGCAGAGACCTGTGTAGACAGAGCCTCCTGCTCCTTCACCGGGTGCCTGCGAATCCTCCCACGTCAGCTGTGTTGATGTAACCCTGTCCTATAAACTCTTATCTTTTGATTTGGATCACAACCTGTTGTATAATTATCCAATTAAGTTTCAGGCTTTTGGAGGGCGTGCATCCTCAACTGACCATTATAAGCAGGCTTTGAATGAACTCCAGTACTCTTTGATAAAGCGCCTCCATGGCGGGAAACGCGTCAGAGTTTTTTAGTATGTGTGTTTGTCCATTTGGCTTATATGCCCAATAAATAGTCATTTTTTTGCCTCCAGCCCTTTGCCTTTTGCAGTGCTCTACTTTCCATTCTCTTTCACTTGTGCAGTGTGTAATTAACCTGATGTTTACACTTGGATAGTAAAGTGAATGGCTGTTAACATGTGATTGCAAACATTGAACTTTTCTGTAATTTCCCCAATTTGCATGTTAAGATTCATAAGTTTTCATTAACAACGTTTTTCCAAAATTTCAGCAATGTAAAGCTAGTACTAATACTGGTATGCAAAACCATTGGAATTAACTTGGTGCTGCTCTTTGCTGCTTTGTTGTATAATTTCCCCAGAATAAGTACCTTTTACTTATTGTGACTACTCCTAAGGTAAAGTATTTAGTACAAAACATTGCTTAATTAATTTCAAACCCTACATGAGACTCTAGTGTTCAAATAAATAATTGCCAAGCTTCACTAAGCTCTGATAAAGGTATTGGAGCAAGATTCAGCAGAAACCATGATTGACTTGTATGGTAGTCAATGCTGGACCAAGATCCAATACCCCACATTGGAGCTTAGTGAATAACCCCCTGTAAATACAGTATTTTAAATTTCATATGTATGTAAATGTATGCACATTTCATAATGGGACATATATTATGAATTAAATTAGTAGATATTAGTATAAAGTTATGATGTTTTTGTACATTGATGTATTTCTAATTATTTATTTTAATATTGTGGTATTAACAAAAAGAACGATTCCTGCGCTCCTACCAATTAGGCTAAGATAAAATAATATTCTCATGAAAAGGGGTATTTGGTTAAACCCTTTGGCCAGTATCATACTTACCTTTGCTACATAGCAGTTACTGAGCCCCTACCAATTTTCCAATTAGTGCAGGTATATTACACCCCAGTGTCAGTCTGGACATCACCCTCCATTAAATGGTGGGTGAATGTGTAAGGCTGACAGAGAGGTGTATATGTGTAAGTTGTATTATATTCACACCAGGGAATGTGCACCCTGATTACCTTTATAGCAAAGGTAAGTATGATACTGGCTTTAGCCAGATTTTAATTGCACTACTCACATAAGCTCATGCTTTATTTAACCCCTTCAGGACTTTAACACTTTTTTCACTAGTCCATGGGACAATTATTACATATATACAGTATACTGTAGGTACCTGCATTAAACGGGTTGCCTTGACGTGGCATGCAGGCTTACAAATGCTTTGGCCAAAGGGTTTAACCAAATACCCTTTTTCATGAGAATATTATTTTAACTTAGCCTAATTGGTAGGAGCGCAGGAATCGTTATTTTTGTTTTTCTATATGTAAGGCCTATCTTTTTACCTGCAGCAAACTTCTATAGGGAGGAGCGCGAAATTATGTACAGTTTCTCACTAATATTGTGGTATTGTATGATCTATAGGATTTCAATGTCTATGGATTCAGTTATGTCTCGTAAAAACGGCAATGCTTAATAAGATTGTTATTTAAATAAATATGTATTAATTCAACAACTTGCTATAAAGACTGTCCTCTGAGGGTGTGTGTTACCCTTTCTAAAGAAGTAGTTTTGACTATCATTTGAATGATAGTGTCTTCCGGAAATTGAAGGTGTCTTATTGCATAACACTAGTTAGTAAATATGGGCCAGTATTTATACCAGTACAAATTCTAATACTTGTTATTTTGCAGGATGGGGGGAAAAAAGCAATATTGTACTTAATATCGATAAACCTGAAATGTTGACTCCTACACTGCTGCCACACACGGCAATATTCATAAGCTAAAAGGAGGTTCATGTGTCTTGTGTAGTTCAGAGGGTTCTAAAATTCCTCCGGGTCCAATTAGGGAATATCCCTTTCAGTCCTGTGAATGTGACCCAACTCTGTGACAACACTCATGACCTAACTCAGATTTAGTGGCAGAAATTAAAAGTGAGGAACTTTTATCCCTGTCCTCCCTATCCTACGGGCCTCAGAGGATGAAATCTCCCAGGGTAAAGTCAATGAGTCCGCCTTTAAATCCGATGGAATTTCACTTTTTCTAATCCTTGAGAAATACTGAGAATCTGTGATAAAATGATGGTTTTGATATTGAATTAGGGTTTTGTGGAAAACATTACTGTATATAATTCTAAGGCTAAATGGCTATTATACAACAGACGACAGAGAAGCCCAATGCTACATCCAACATGACAGAAATACACAGTAAATTAATTATATATTCTCTTGAAATAGGGTCATTTAGTTTAACCCTTTGGCCAAAGCGTTGTAAGCTTGAGAGCCACGACAAGGCAGACACCTGTTCGCAAGGCCTAACACTACCAGATAAAATACTAATATACCTCTATTAGGATTAAAATTCTCATTTACCTCTATTAGGAGGGAGAAAGACCACAGTGGGTCTATATCCAGCAGAATGAGGGACTTGCAAACTAGGGAAGTGGGGAGGGGCGGGCTTAAAACCTGGGAAGGAGGAGCCACTAACCTCCAAACAGCTGGAACAGCTGAGAATGGGTTAACAAAACACAGAACCCCAGCAAGCTCTTATTGGACGCCAGAGAACCCCCATGCTACATCCAACATGACAGAAATACACAGTAAAATAAGAGCTTGCGGAGGTACTGTGTTTTGTTAAATGGCTATTATGCCCATCCCCAAGCCACATTTAAAATATTCATACTTCTCATTTCCTTCTGCTTCAGTGTAAGTGTGACACCACACCAGCCAGTGTCTGAGACTCCTCAGCAGAAACCTACAGTAAATCCTTGCATTCTTCCTTCCTCACCAGTCATTATATTAGATCCCCTCAACCACACCCACACCCCCCCTCAAAAAAAAAAAACCTCTAATCCTAGAGTGTACATCAAGGACTTATGATTCTGTCAATTATCTTTTGGACCAACATAGTCCAGAAAGGGAAATACCAGGATCTATGTTCTAGGTATGAAACCCCTGATTTAGATGTGTTCAAATATCTACAAATCAGACATTACAGATGCAGCGGCTATTATTTTAACAAATCTATTCTGACTATACCTCGGAATACCCATGTCATTGCGCAGGATTTCTTCCAACCGTACTGCCTTAAGACACGAGTGCCGGCGAGTACATAAAATGGCATTTTAGTGTTCTGGCTTTTAAACACCTGAAATTGACACAGTAGCACAGTACTGTGCACATTACAATTCATTAATTTCATTGCATTTAATTGCACACAATCCATGAAATTGAAACAAAGCAACCGCGATAAACAAGTGTGCCTTGGGCGATTGGTTGCGTTCATGACGCGTGGGGTACAGCAGCGCACACAAAAATGGCACCGTGATTTGTTAAAATAATGGCCTCTGCATCTCTACCTCCAAAAAATCTCTGGAAAAGTAGAATTTCCAGAGACTGCTAACTTTGAAATCCTATGCAAAAAAGGGAAGTATCAAAAAGAATAATTACAAAAATATATCTAGACTAAACTCCTGTGATGACATGCCTGACCATGATTATATAAGGAAATGGTCAAAGGACTTAAACTTAGATATAGACACAGAGGACAGGGAAGATATCTGGGATAATAATAATAATAATAATAATAATAATAATAATAATAATAATAATAATAATAATAATAATAACAATAACGCATCATAAACATCGGTGTGTATGACAACAAGGGAGAACATTTATAAAATCCAATTCCAGTGGTACCTAACCCCAAGAAGCTAAAACAAATATATCTTGAAACTTCAGAGCTGTGCTGGAGGAGGTGTGGGCAAGTAGGAGATATGGCGGAAGTCGGCGGACATCTGGTGGAAGTGCCCAGTAGTCCATAAATATTGATCTCAAATCCAAAGAATCATAGAAGAAACAAGAGAAATGTAAATCCCTCTTGATCCCCTTATATACCTTCCTGTACTAGCAAAACCAGTGGAGAATGTTAATTAAATGACAAGATGCTTAATATCATATATTTTAACAACTGCTAGATGTGCAATTTCTGTAGCCTAAAGGAACCATATGACTCCGTCTAGGAGAACAGTTGAACATAGAATAAATGCTTATGGAGAAACTTACAACTTTCCTAAGGCATGCGACAAAAAGATTCAATAGGACTTGGGACCAAAGGCTGGGGAAATAGAGAACCAAAGGTTGTCAAGGCCGATCGTACAAAAAACTTGGAGAAGACAATCTCTGGTCAGACAGTGTTAAGCTTACATTACTTTATATTTCATAACTATAAATTATGCTTCTCTTTTCTTCCCCTTTTTAACTACACTACTGGGTCAAATAATAACAAATGCGTGAAGCTACTAATATGACTATAACCTTGGCACCGACTCATCTCCCCCTCCCATGCATTGACCCCTTCTCAATTGTGTACCCCATCACTTCACCCCCTACCCTTCCTCCCAAATTTTCCCAGATTACCGTGGTCTATACACTGGCGACACAGTTTATTGCACTGCGGCCAGATCCGCAAGCCGGGAGATTTCCCGGCTTGCTAGTGGCCGCCCCTCGGCGTGCCGCGCGTCACCGACGCGCGGTCACGCGTCATCGGGAGCGTGCGCCCCCTGCACGCGCGTCCAGGGCTCCCCGAGGGAGCCCTGGTGTCCCGCGATGTGGGGGACGGCGGCAGGGGGTTCCGGGGGACCCGGCGGACCCGGCAGCGGAGGGAGAGCGCCCCAATCGGAGGGCGCTCTTCCGCTGCATCGGCGCGCGCCCGTCACCCTCCGGCGTGCGCCAGGCTACTGCTGCGGCCGAGAACGGGCAAATGCTCGAATAAACTCGGCCGCAGCAGTATAGCGCCGATAGTGTACTCAGCACTTCAAAAAGACAATACAGTTCAGGGAATTATAATAATACAATAAGCACAGCAAAGTCAGACAATAGGAAAGGAAATCCCTGCCCCGGAGAGCTTGCAATCTAAGTGGATGTTGGGAGACATACTGTATACAGTAGAGACAGCATTTGAGGAATTAAGTGCAGTACATGGCAGTGCTTGGCCACAATGGCTGTTAGAAGTGACACTGGGTGTGGGACAGTAGCCATGAGTGCAGGCTATTGGGATGCTTCTTTTGAGAGGCAAGGGTTGGTCAGTATTAAATTAGATGGATTAACACCATTAGCAGGCAAAGAGGTGGTAGGAAGCCGTGGGTGAGAGCAGATGTGTATTTTATTCTATGTTATTTTATGTTATTGTATGTTATTCCCTTCCCCTAAAAACCTTAATAAAATTTGAAGTTACATAAAACAATACCTTTTGGTCACAGGTAAATAAATGCATTCGTATTTCTCCTTTCTCATTGGATGTAGCACATCTCCATGTTTTTAAAGAAACAATGGAGGGATACTGCTTGCCGGTTTTCTTTTTATTTGGTGCCAATCATCTCTACAACATTTCAAAAGTCTTTATTTGTATTTTTCTCTATTATTCACACATCTTGTCTCAAATGAAATGAAAACCAGTAAGCAGTATTTCTCAATTGTTTCTTTAAAAACACTGCTTCCAATGAGAGGAGAAATATGAATGCATTTATTTACTTGTAAACAAAAGCTTCTACAGAATCATAAGTCTTTGATTACAGTAGGATCTATAAACGGTGGTTGAGATAACCAGAGGACAAAATATGTATGTATTTATACAATGTTTTACCAGGAAGTAATACATTGAGAGTTATGTCTCATTTTCAAGTATGTCCTGGATATATTGCCATGATGATTCATGAAAATGATATATAAAGGAACTGTGAGAACAAATGTGCCAGATTATACAAATGCTACTGTATGAAGCAACATATGGAGATGCTCAACAAGAATGAACAGCACTTTACTTCTTTATCTGAAATACAAAAATTAAGTCTGTATTTAACATTTTTTCATTTGGAATTGGGCAAATAGCAAAGCTACTTACATGAGAAAAAATACTTTCAAAGCTGGAATTAAATGTTGGTTGACACAAAGGGGAGCTATTTTTGATTGCACAGAAATTAGATAAACTTTGCAAAGTTTAAGAGGTTCCTCTAGCATTTATGTTAGTTATTTTTAACTAATGCATACATTTATATAGTGGTTTGTTTTTTCATTGTTTTATGCTGTTTATATTATATTTTTTATATCTTTTGAATGACGTATATACAGTATGAAGTAATTTGTAATTAATATATTGACATTTGTATAGTACTATTCTCATCATTGGCTTTTTTTATTGAACTCTCATAGATTGCAGCTCATTAACCTTGTTTTTTGTTCTCATTAACCTTCTTTATACTGCTATGTTCACACCAACTGCAGGTGATCCCTCAGGTGATCCCTACTGCCCCTCAGGCAGCTGAACCTGCAACCATCTCTGCCCCCTCATGATCCCTCATAAAAATTAAATGTAAAAATATTTAGTAAGCACCAATACACAACCCACCCCCTATGCTCCCCATAAAACCATTATTTATTTTTTTACACACATGATTAATACCCCAGGCCGGCTGAATGGTGGAATTCATTAATTGTTGTGTTGGTTAGTGCTTGTATTAATTGCATTTGTTGGCTAGTGTTTTTATTTAGTGAATTGGGGTGTTTAGGTGTTTTGGAATGTTTTATTATTGTGTCTTTTGTACATTAATGTATTGCAGGCCTTCACAACTCGTAAAGTAATAAGGGCCGAACTGCTACAAGATAATAAAAAATTGGGTCGCACGGGTAAAATCATCATCATCATCATCATCATCATCATCATCCATCTCATCATTCATCATCAAATCATAATCATAATCATCATAATATATAAACATATCATCAATCATCATCATCATCATCATCATTCATCATCATCATCATCATCATCATCATCATCATCATCATCAATCTCATCATCATCATCATCATCATATCATCAATCATCAATCATCATCATCATCATCAGCATCATCATCATCATCATCTCCTCCAGCACCTCATATCATCGCATATACTCCCCCCAGCACCCCTCATCATCATCCTCATATCTCCCAGCACCCTTCATCATCATCTCCTAATCTCCCCAGAACCCCTCACTATCAACCTTTGCGATTACCCCATATATCTCATCTACCCCCATCTCTCCCCTCACCACACACATAATATCCCCCTGCACATCAAACACACAATACCCCCCTGCACACCACACACATCCCACTCCCCCTGCCACCTCACATCCCTCTCCCCCCTGCCACCCACCTAACTCTCCTACCCTGCATCTCACATCACTCTCCCCCCCTGCACCTCACATCACTCCTCCCCCTGCCATCTCACACACTCTCCCCCTTTGCACTCAAATCACCCCACCTTGCACCTCAAATCACCCCCTGCACCTCAAATCACCCCCTTGCACCTCAAATCACACCCCCCTTGCCACCAAATCACCCCCATGCACCGCAAATCACCCCCTGCCACCTCAATTACCCCCACCTTGCACACACAAATCACCCCCCTGCACCTCAAATCCCCCCCATGCACCTCAAATCACCTGTACCTCAACTCCCCTGCAGCCCCCTGTACCTCACCCCCCCTGCACCTCTCCTTGCCCTCCTATACCTCACCCCCCCTGCATATCACCTCACCCCCTGTACCTCACCCCCCCCTGCACCTCACCTTCCCCCCTGCACCTCACCTCACTGCGGCAGAGCAGGCAGGACTAGCACAGCAGGCACAGGAAGTGTCACATGCATAGAGCATGCAGTCTTGAAAGCAGGCTCGTGGGCGGGAGAGGAGGGGGAGCATGGGCTCGCGGGCTCGAGAGGATGGGAAGAGCGGGCTCGCGGGCGGGATGAAAACGGTCTCGCGGGGGGAGAGCGGGCTCAGGAGGGAGGAGGACGGGGAAAGCCACTGCGGGCCACACAATGTGTGCAGGCGAGCCACATATGGCCCGCAGGCCACGTGTTGTGCAGGCCTGATGTATTGTGATTAGGGTGCCCATTGAGTGCTATAGTGGCTTATCAGGCCTATATTCTATGGGTATGATGTGCCACTATGACACTCAATGGGTACAGGGTGGGTATAGTGGGTCCGGGGTGGGTGGTTAGGCCTCCCGGGTGGGTAGCGGGGCAGGGTGGGTTAACCCCTTAAATACTATCACGGTTATTAACCGCTAAGTTGATTAAGGGGCTAAGGGCCATTAGAAGGTATTTTGCTATGTTTTATTTCTGGCAACAAAGGATAAAGACCTGCAGTGAGCTGATGATAACGCCCTTCATATTGCCAGGGGTAAGTAGAATGGTTTTTATTTATTTATTCTGACTGGTTAATGATGTGATTAATAATGGCCAAAGAATCTATTATCCATATCTGGATACATTATTTTGCCCATTACTGTACTGTGTTTGGGGCGGGGGTGTATTGATTTAAATGTAGGCCATGCTTTTGTTTTTTACATACAGAATTGGTACACCAGAGGACCCCCGCATGCCCACGGGTACCACCTGAGGACCCACGGAGGAAGAACCGGGGGCACCACAACTTTGGTGGCCCGGGGACCCGCAGGGAGCACCCGTGGGTCCCCAGACATCCGTTGGAACCACCTGAGGGCCTCCAATGGGAACCACCCGGGGGCCCCGAGACACCTGTGGGGATGACCCAGGGACCCCCAGAAACCCGCAGTGAACACTAGTGGACCCCATTGGATCCTGCGGGGGCAACCTGGAGGCCACAGAGCCTAGCGGTGATCACCCAGAGGCCTCACGACACCCGTGAGAAACCCCTGGGGTGCCCTGTAGGGCCTGCGGACACCCGTCGGGATGACCCGGGTACCACTGCTGGCCTGGGGTATTAATCGTGTGTAAAAAAATAAATCATGGTTTTATGGGGGGCATAGGGGGTGGGTTGTGTATTAGATATTGTAATGTTTATTGGGGGTCTAGGAGGTGGGTAGTAGGGCTGTTGTGTGTGTTAGTGTTTATTGTGGGTAGCGGGGGTGGGTGAAGCTGGTATTAGCCCCAAGGATGGGTGTTTAGGCCTTGCGGGTAGGTAGCGGGAGGGGTTAACCCCTACATTACCTTAGCCATTAACCGTTATAGTAATGAAGGGGTTAACTCCATTCGCAACCTCCCCACAAGGCCTAAACACCCAGCCAGGGCCAAATACCACCTTCACCCACCCCTGCTACCCACAATAAGCATGGCACTGATGGTTAAACCCTTCATTGCCTTAGCGGTTAGCCTCTAAGGTAATTAAATTGCCTGTAAATGCATTTTTCATGCATGGGATTCATGCCGGGGGTCTCCGGTGGTGATATTAATGGGTATCAGCTCCGGAGACCCTCGGCATCAATCCGATTCAGGAAACATGCATTTTATTTTCTAAGTTCCGTCTCGCCGCTTATCGACGCTTCTCCCCACGCTCCCGCCAACTTTTCCTGGTGTTTGGATTTGGGGAGAAAATTGCCATTCTAGAGCCGCATTAGGCGGCGATAATCTACTCGCGGCTACTAGAATTGCATGAGTTTATGAACATTCCGGAAATTGGCGATAAGGGGCTTATCGCCACACACTTGGCCATTTGTTTTTGATCAAATATTGTTTCGGCGATACAGGCCTTTATCGCCCACTTATCGAGGCTTACTGAATAGCAGAAGAAAACAAAAGGCAGACAGGCGCACTGAGGGGTGTAAACGATTTATTAATCTAAGACAGTGGGTAACCATCCACTGATGCAGGGTTAAAACAACAATGAGTCAAAACAATTATACTAAAAACGGGACTGGTAATTCACCAAAATAGTAGATGTGGGGTAGGGGGTAACCAAAGTGATCTAGCTAAGCACTACAGAGAGGGTCCGGACCAATCTGAGTACTTACCCTGCTAGAGACAAGGGGACCCGCTTCCACCAGCTGCAAATACTCCACAGGAACTGCCACCACGTGACCTCTACGCGTTTCGCAACGAAGAAGTAATCCCCAACTACTAATGCGAAATGCGTAGAGGTCATGTGGTGGCAGTTCTGTGGAGTATTTGCACAGTGGTGGAAGCGGTCCCCTTGTCTCTAGCAGGGTAAGTACTAGATTGGTCGGACCCTCTCTGTAGTGCTTAGCTAGATCACTTTGGTTCCCCCCTACCCCACATCTCATTTGGTGAATTACCAGTCCCGTTTTTAGTATAATTATTTTGACTCATTGTTGTTTAACCCTGCAGCAGTGGATGGTTACCCAAGTCTTAGATTAATATAAATCGTTTACACCCCTCAGTGCGCCTGCCTGCCTTTGTTTTTCTTCTGTTGTGAGCCCCCGTGGGAGCTCACTTTTGTAGGGGTCGTGTGGAATCCCCCCCCCCCCAGACTAAAGGCTGCAAGAGGGAGTCTTCACAGTACCCAAGTTAGCGCGGAGCAACTCAATCCCTACGTGAACTTACCGAATAGCAGTAGGAATTTTGGGCAATAAGTGCTCGATAAGTGGCTTATGAACGCTTACTGCATAGGCCCCTTTGTCTTTGTGAACCTAAATTAATGGTTTTCTTAGTAACAATTTTTTTACTTAGTTTTTTTAGCAAAGTTACACCAGGAATTATTTTAAAGTCACATACTGTACTGACAGTCATCTAAGAAGCATGTAATCTCTTATTTACTTCAAGCTGTCTACTCGTTTAAATTGCATGGCTTTACTAAGTTATCATATGGTTTTCACATTAATTTTCTATAATAAATGTGACATGACTGATCTAAAGCTACCGCGGAAATTTTGCAATGATAATGAATGATAGATATGGGCAATTATGTTGCTGTCAACCTTCCTGGAAGGCCATTATATGACATAAGTGGACCAATATGTCATAATTGTAATTCAGACAGAGGACAACCAGATCATGTCCCATATGACTTTGAAATTCAAAAGCTCAAATCCATAGTGCTACTGGGAATGTCTTCAAACTAGTATGTGTCTATCACACTTATAATAAATATGTTACTCAAGCATATGTATTTTAATTATTTTTTATTCATCAGAACACATAGACTCACAACTGTCACATAACATCAGACTGCCAGTACACAAAACCAGTAGTTTATCCAGACTCCAACTGACTGTGATGGATTCTTGCCTGGGCTATGGCAAAAAGGTGCTAAACACACACACGGGCTAATCATAGCTTAGTCTTTTAGGATTGTAGCATCACTAATCAGGGATACTTGGGGGAGCCACCAAAGAGCTGAGCTCTCACTGGGAGATGCACATTTACTACTATGCACTGGTGGTTTTTGGGGGAAATGGAACCTCCACGAGGCAAGGGGTGTCTGGAATCATAGAAAACACCCCGCAAAACTAACAAATAGTACTGAGCATACAAAACAAGCAATATTAGTCTTAAACACATTAGGAGGTAGTGTGCCACCAACCAGGCTATGACGAGATCCAAAAAGCAAGGCTCTTATACGAGGTCAAGCTCCCACCCACTCCTGGTAATCCTTGACTCCCACCACGAGTGAGTCCCACTTCCAATACTTGCATCCCTGTTTATATCGTTACCTAGTGGTTACTGAGGACAATGGGCAAAACAAATGCAAGGGTCATAGGGTTTCCAGTATGCTCACTAGCAAAACAATACAAGATACAGTATACAATAGTTTACCAAGAACAACTTGAGCTAACACTGAGTCATGACAATAGAGCTATTAAACAATAGATTTAAGAGGGGGGGTACAATACACACAGGTTTAACATTGAATCAAGCAGCAGTAAAATAAATTGAGTGTAGTGAAAAGTCTTATAACTTACAGTAAAGGCAGTTACAGTTATGTGGCTAAAGAAGAGTTCTTAGGCTAGGCACAGAGGCAGTGGGGGTTGCTGTATGGTCCAGCATATTCAAGGGAGACAGCACAGCCAATAAACGTCTTTCCCCAAGTGACGCTAAAGGCAAAATGGCCAGGTAGTACCTTTTAAAGATTTTCTACCCATTTGTTTCCTATGGAATTGTTGGAGAAATCAGGGATATTGGGGATGTTTTTTAATTTTAAACCAATAACAGGGCTGGCTTGAATCTAACAGTATAGAAAATAGGAGAGAATCCAGAATGGACAGGGTTAATGATTCTCAAACCAAGGGTACCAGGACCTTAGAAGACTCATCTCAACATGGTCAATGCAGCAAATGGCAGCAGCCAGGCAAATGGTAGCAGACAGAGGATACATGGCAGGGGAACCCTGGTGGATGTAACTATGCAGAGGTTATACAGTCTGCCAAAAAACTATCTCTTATTGCAAATACATTTTTACTTATATTTCATCCCAAAATGAAGGTACCTGATGGGAAAAGAGGCTGAAACAGAGCTTAACCTTTATTTTAAGAGTTTCTTCTGTCACAACAGCATTTTGGGGGTCAAAGACCTTTCGTCAGATTTTTTAAAAGGATTAAAAAAAGAGAGAGCCCTGTCTCCAAAAAATCCTCCACAGTGTGGAGAAACGGGCAGAAGAAACCCTATTTGGTGGACTGAAATACCCCAAAATGTAGAGACAATAATTGCAGAATTGCAATTCTGTATAGACCCGGCTGTACAGCACGTTTGCAATCTCAACTGAGTATATCAGTGTTGGAATCATTAACGTCCTACAATCCTCTAACGAATAATTAGTGTGTAGTATGATAATGATTTAAAAAGAACATTTAATGGTATACAGAGTAAAATAAATCTGGGAATAGATGATCACAAATTGGTCTGTGAACAGCTAGTGGTAGTATAATTTAATAAAAGTTGTGCACTCCGTTAAGAAGCTGGGTCACTGTAAGGGACTGGTAAATAGCTGCTAATCAATGGAATCTGTCCTGCAGTAGCTGTGCAAATTAAAACTCTTAGGGGGCTATGCACTAAACAGTGATAAGTCTTTTAAGAGCGCAAAGAACGTGAAGTTCCGCCGAGCGCTATTCACTAAGCCGCGTAAACAGGCACTTTGCGCTCTAAAACTGACTTTTTCATGGAAAATTTTCAAAGTCCTACTTTAGCAGCTTTATTTATACATTGGTGTGAATAATGTAATTTGTATTTAGTTACAGGTTTTTTTAATGGTTTATTTCTGGTGGTAAGATTTGAATGATGGTGATCACTTTGACTTAGAATTTATTTTGGCAATGGTTTGACTTTAGGAATTGAATAGTGAATTGTATAATTGATTTGGATGGTATTGTAATTGGTTTAGGAAATTGATTAATTGATTGATGGTAAATGTATTTATGTTGCTTAGTTTATATTTGATTTTGTGGATGGCATTGGTGGTTAGGGGACATTGTTCACAGTGTATTTTATTTTGAAATTGATTTTGCATAGTGTTACATGATGCACAGATTAATTGCATCATGTACACACTCATTGCAATTGTGTGACATTTGATATACATTTGTCTAGTTGCTGGTTTGTTGGGAGAAGACATATCATTTATTTTTAAAAGTGCTGCTGGATTAATTTTAGTCTGTGAAAATTATGAGATTCAGATTTGATGTTTTTATGTATACATGTTTATGTAATCCTGAACCATTTATTTGTATATTGGTGTTATATGTGTATACTGCTGCGGCACAGTTTATTCGAGCATTTGCCCGTTCTGTGCCGCAGCAGTAGCCTGGCGCGCGCCCGAGAGTGACGGGCGCGCGCCGAAGCAGCGGAAGAGCGCCCTCCGATCGGGGCGCTCTCCCTACCGCTGCCGGGTCCGCCGGGTCCCCCGGAACCCCCTGCCGCTGTCCCGCGATCGCGGGACACCAGGGCTCCCTCGGGGAGCCCCTGGACGCGCGTGCAGGGGGCGCACGCTCCCGAAGACGCGTGACCGCGCGTCTATGACGCGCGGCACGCCGAGGGGCGGCCACTAGCAAGCCGGGAAATCTCCCGGCTTGCGGATCTGGCCGCAGTGTAATAAACTGTGTCGCCAGTGTATATGTATAAAATGTTTGTATATTGTATAAATGTGTGTGTATTATAGATAATAATTATATATTTATACTATATATATATATATATATATATATATATATATATATATATATAATATATATATAATATATATATATATATTATTGTGACATAGTCCAAGATGTTAGGCAGCTTTCTGCCCCATTTTAGAGCAGAAGTGCAGGAATAGTTAAAAATGATCCGGTCCACAGCTTCCCATTTAACTCAGGCAGCTGGATGGAAAATCCAGACCACAGATTACAATGGCTCTAGTTCTCCCTCACCTGCTCTTCTAATCACATGCACAGGTATTTAGAGCAGAGAGGTTTTGCATTTCTCTCTCTCTCCTTGGAGCCTGGGGGCTGGGGGTGTCGCTGCACCCCTGCATCCAGTATCGAGGTTGACGGCCTCTCCACGTATGACAGTACCAGAGGATTTGCCTGGACACCACGAACAGATAAGACAAAACAAATGGTTACTGCTGTTGCTAAAAGACTGTGCTGTATCTTGTGTCCCTAAATGAGAGAGCATTGTTTTAAGCTGCGGAACCAGTTTAGTTGGCCAGCAGCTGTTAGAGAGACTGATTCTGATGTGTAGTTAGATCCCTGAAAGGGATAGGATTTGCTTATATGATTTTGGTTTTATTTCTTGAAATAACAGTGTGGGAAATATTGTAACACTGAAATGTGTGAACTGCTGAATGAAAGTATCTGAGTACCTCTAACCTACACATGTTAAAGCTGCAGTACCTTACTTGGATGAAAATAAAGCAGGCAGAAGCCTGAGTTAAGCAGCATAATACTTTGCATGATCCTGTTTGTTGTATAATTAACCCTAGAAGACTGTGTCGGGAAGAACCCAGACAGACGTCAGCACTACAAAAGAGGGGCATTTGTCACAATATATATATATATATATATCCCACTGTACAAATGAATGGGGCCAGAGTAGGTGTCCAGATGGCCATCATTGCCAGGGGGTAAGTAGAACACCATTCATTTATGCTGATTTATGTGTTTAATAATGGGCAAATAATCTATTATCCATATGTGGATAATAGTTATTTTGCCCATTACTGTATTGTATGTGTTAGGGGGCGGGGGGGATGTGTGTTGTATATTGCTATGTTTATTGGGGGCAATTGTCCCCAATAAACATGCTATTGTGCTTTAACCCCTTCATTGCCTTAGCGGGCAGCCGCTAAGGTAATGAAGCTGTTTTAATGTATTTTTATTAATAGTGTGCGGGAGCAGGGGGTCCCCTGAGCTGAACCGCATTGATTTCTGCCTCAGAGACCCCCTGCTTCCCAAGTTACAGGCCCCGATTTGAGGCATCGGTGCCAGTGTCGCCGCCATCTTTATAGCGTCCCTGTCGCGTCTTGGACGCTATAAAGATGGTGGCGACATTGGCCTCTGATGCCCCATACCTGGCCCTGTAACTCGGGAAGCAGGGGGTCTCTGAGGCAGAAATCCATGCGGTTCAGCTCAGGGGACCCCCTGCTCCGGCACACTATTATTAAAATGTACATTAATGCAGCTTCATTACCATTGCAGATAGCAGCTACGGTAATGAATTATTGTTTATTGATTTATGTGTTTTGACAGTGTAGATGTGTAGGGGGTTTCCAGAGTTGAACCGCATTGGTTTCAGCCTCGGGGACCCCCTACTTCAGGAGATACAGGCCCCGTTATGGGGTGCACGCACGATATGCCAGTTTTGGGCACGTCAGATAGATAATGGTCTGAGGGCCTTAGTGAATCGCGCCGCCGGCTTCATTTTTTATAGGACGTGATAATTTTTTTCAGACCGGCACGAAAGCACGGAGCTTAGTGCATAGCCCCCTTAGTGCGCTGACTGCAACAGTTTAGAATTACAGTGAGTGTGACATCAGGAAGGAAGTAACTCAAGAGTTCAGGAATCCAAAGGTAAGCTACTTAACCAGATAATTGTGTAAATTGCATGTATTATCCACAAAGGTATCAAACAGGCTGGCGTGGATCTGGGTAAGTGTAGTAGTTTATGCCAGTGACAGGCAGGTTAGGTGTGGTTGTCAGCAGTGTTGCTGCATTACCGCTATGTGCAGATATCCTACAGTATATTTGCAGTGGCTCAAATTCAGGGTCAGTGCCTACAGTACTACACCATGTGCAATATCTTGCAGGTCAGGTAAGACACAAGTATACTGTGCTGTGTTGAAGAGGATGGTACAAGCTCTAGTGGCATGCAGTGGGAGAATAGATTTAGCTCTACTGTATGTACTTAACGTACGATACAGGGGAAGGTAGGGTGGGCAAGGGAGAATAGTATCCTCAAGTATAACATTAAACTGTCCATGGGTAAATTGTGACCCTCAGTTAGCAAACTGCCTACTTCTCTCAGCTGCATATTACTGATAAGTCACTATAAGACCAATCACCAAACAATCAAAATAAATATCCTGAAGAGCATGTTCTCTCCCTATAAGTACATATACATAATTACTGCACCATGATCGATTAACAATCCCATTTTAGCCTACAGCATAATATAATGTATATTTGATGTAAATATTGTATCAACTAAAGAGATTGTATAAATGATGTGTCACACTATAGACCCCAATGGTAGCTAAAAGGAAGTGATGAAATAATATGTACAAGGGATTGTCACCACAAGTCTCTTCAGACAATAGAATAATCCTTGAATAGTCCCACTTACAGAATCCTGTACAAAATTGTAATGTGCAGAAAACTTGTGCAAACAATATACAAATGCACATTTTTTCTTCGCACAATGTTAATACCAGCTTAGTATCCTTAAATCAATCTGTGCTACAGTTCGGTGAGCAGTATGTATGCCTTTATTTCTTAAACTACACAAACAGGAACTATAGTGTAGCCCCCTTTCCCCGACTATAAGGGAACTATGCGTGCTGAGTATCTGTTTAGTGTACAGGAGGCCTAATCCTCCGCCACTGGGAGCCTGGGGTGATTATGTTCTCTCTGGATACAGCGCCTCCACCTGGGAGGGATCCTAGCACCGCAGGATAATCCAACCCAAATGTATGTGCAGTAGGGCTACCCCCTGTGTGAGATTTGTTGGTGCATGTGGGAACCTTCCTGATCTCTGGCCAGATCAGGGTAATTGGAGATGGTTGATTAAAAGATATTTTAATTCTAGATATATTGACAAATTCCTTCAACCCTTTCTTAAAAATGTACCCTCATTCATTTTGGATTCAGGTGACCTTTTGGGTCAACTTAAGTATGTCACTTGGGATGACCATTGCTTGTGGGTTACACTTGATGTAGTCTCTCTCTAATCAATTATCCAACATGATCAGGGGATGGCAGCTGTCCGTCACTACATTGAGATACCAGAAATTTCAATTTTTCAATCTGCATTTATTTTGGATGCTATTTCATTTCTTCTAACACATATTTTTTTCACCTTTGATCATCACAAATTCTTTTTACAATTAGTTGGCACTGCAATGGGTAATAGTTTTGCTCCATCGTATGCAAATCTTTTTATGGGGTGGTGGGAATCACAATTTATTTTTTCTTGCACTAATATCTTTCATAATCACATTATTTTTTATAAAAGGTTTGTGGATGATTTAATTATTATTTGGAAATGGGATGTTATCACATTACACTCTTTTGTTGATTATCTCAATAATAACAATCATAATCTTAAATTCACTCTTAATTTTCACACGCACCACATTGAATTTCTGGATCTTCAATTATTTGTGGACATTAATAAAATTATACTAACAGACATTTATAGGAAGTAAAACTCAAGAAACACCTTCTTGAGGGCGGACAGTTGCCATCCACCTCATGTCATTAGGGCCATACCCGGGGGACAGTTCCTCAGGCTGAGAAGGAATTGCTCTACGTTAGATTGCTTTCTTTCACAGTCTGAGGAACTTGTCCAACGTTTCCTGGATAGAGGCTATCCTTTGGTGAATATTACTGAGGCGTTTGAAAATGCTCTTAAAACCGAGAGAACATCTTTGTTGCCCACTTGCGATGGTTCACATTCTCAGACTGATACTCATTATGCAACAAATTCAGGATTGAGTCCTATTGTTGAAAGAAACAAAAATCGTAGTAAAAACAAAAGACATAACAAATTTGACAACGATTGTCTGCTCTTTATCTCTCAATTTAACAAACAAAGTAGGGAGATAAAAACCATTATCTCCAAACAATGGAACGTTTTAACTATGGATCCAGTCTTGAATAAATATATCACATCTGGCCCTAAATTTGTTTATCGTAGGGCAAGAACTGTTGGTTCCTACATTTCCCCTAGTGACATTACAGTTCCCAACAGAAACAACACTACTTTTACCATCAAAGGTTCATTTAAATGTGGTACTTGTAGTGTATGTAAATATATGACTCCAACTACGATCTTTTTTGATACCTCTCCACATCCGCATTTACGGGTGGACAATTACGTTAAGAAATATCATATTAACGGTTTCATAAATTGTAAGAGCAAATTTGTAGTTTACCTGATTACATGTGGATGTGGAAAAAGGTATGTGGGTAGGACTATTAGAGCTCTCAAAATTAGAATTTTAGAGCATTTAAGACTAATTAGATTGCATGACATGAATCATCCAGTGTCTAAGCACTTTTCTGAGTGTAGACAGGGAGGCGTTGGTAACTTTTCCTTTTTTGGCATTGAATTGGTCCGTAATAGGATGAGAGGTGGTGACCATATCAATTTATTAAACCGAAGGGAGGCCTATTGGATTTTTATTCTCAGAACATGTTCTCAATTCGGTTTGAATATTGAATGGCATTTGAGTAATTTCCTCTGAATTATTCTTCAATGTATTCTTTAATTTATCGTTAATTCATTGTTTTTTTATTTGTTTGATCATATATATATATATATATATATATATATATATATATATATATATATGTGTGTGTGTGTTCTTTATTATGGTGTATATATATGTATTTATCTCATGTTTTTCCTGTGATCATTTCTTATTGTTATGTTTTATAACAATTGTTTATCTACACATGTATATATATTTTCTTATGAATGATAATTTTGTTTCATTATAATTATTCTATACTTAGTTTATGTGGTATCATTAATATTTTATCAAGTTATCATTATTGTTTATAATATTATTCTTTTCATGTACTGTCATTTCTGTTTGTTATTGTTATCTATTATTAATAATATTTTTTCTTCCTTTTTATTATTCTTTTTATATATTGTTTATATTTTTCTTCTTCTTTCTTTTCTTTCTTTTCTTTTTCTCTTTATTCTTTACCCCCCCCCCCCTTTTTTCTTCTCTTTCTTTCTTTCTTCTTTCTATTTTATAGGGCTGACCATTATTGACAGCTTTAGCTTTATTTTTCATTGCTGTTTTGGATTGTACCATTGAGGTTACCGTAATTTTGCTTCCTATTTTGCCCTTAGTTTGTTCCCTGCCCCTCTGGCCTCAGTCGTTACTTCCGCCCATCTGACTGCCTGGTCGTCTTGGCGGCGCGAGTTCGCACGCGCGTCCGTCATGACGTCATCATGCAGTTCTTTTTGGCGCGAATGGACTACAGGTAAGAGGGGTATTTATAAGATATTTTTATCAGTGTGTATTATCCTTGATAAAGAACGCACCAGCGTTCAAATTGCGTTGGATTTTAGGTTTATGACCCAATAAAGTTTATATTTTTTTTGGTATTGGGTCCTCTCCTTGCTCCGTTGGATCGTGCGCTCCTTTTCACTTTCTGCATCTGCTATCCTGGAAGCTGCACATCCTGCCAGTCTCAAACCAAGGATTCGTGAGTACTTTATTACTGCTACAAGGTTGCCTCCAATGAGACTGATCGGGGGGGTTATTCCTGTCCACTACCTGTCTTCAGGAGGCTCATTACCTTATATTGCTAGCTACACTCACTATTATTGTGTTCTGGATTACACTTGGACATTGGCATTGGCTATCATTGGTTATTATACCTAGCATTTGAGCGCTTCTTCATCTCTATCTACCTTATGATTGAAGCAAGCTTGCTCCGAAGCAGCTGCTGAGACTCCTAGTGAGGTGCCTCTAGTGAATCGTATGCCACTCTAGTTGGAGGGCGTCTCACTCGGTGACTCCTGCGAGTCTCTTCTTCTGTGTCTTCCTCTTGGAAGATGATACTGGGGTTTGAGGCCCTGACCCTCTCATAAGGGGGGAATCAGTCTCTACAAAGTTTCTTTAGGGGACACAACTCAGGCTTCGGGGGTCAAGGGGACAGCTTGTTGAAGCCACTGGTGAGGGTATGTGGGGCATTGGCCCATTACCCAAAGCTTCCTCAGGTGGTGCCCACCAGTCTCTATTGGAGTTGGTGGAGGTTCTTTCCAAAGGATCTTGGGTTGGTTCTACTACTGAAGCTAGAGTCTGTGCGGACTCTTCTGGCTCACTGGCTGCTGCTGTTGACTCTGGTTCGGGGTCACTGTCCCCCACTTTAGAAATGGGCAGCAAGTGTTTGCTGTGCCAGACCTTTACCCTGTCATCTGCATCTCTGATTCTGTAAAGAGGGAGGCCCGGCATTTGGCACTCTACCTCAAAGGGGCAGTCACGCCAGTGGTCAGCTTGCTTGTGTTTGCCGGGGACTCCTAGATTTTGCAGGGGAACGGCATCTCCAGGCCGAAGTTCCCAATTGCGAACCATATGGTCGTATCTCAATTTGTTACTCACATTCAGTTGTGCAGTGGCTTTTTCCACCAACTGGTACACTCGGTGAAGGCAATCTTGGAGCCATCGCACATATTTATATTGAGTCATGTTGTGTACCCCATCGGTAGATACCCTCAGACGGATGTCCACAGGCAGTCGTGCCTCTTGCCCGAACATCATGAAGGTGTGAACCCTGTGTATTCAGGCCTGGTGAAATTGTATGCATGCACTAGTTATTCGACATGTTTGCTCCATTCGGCATTCTGGGAGCCCTTTAGGGTGCCTAGCATGTCAAGCAGGGTTCGGTTGAACCTCTCTGGCAGCGTCTCCCTCTGGATGTTAAGCAAGTGGAGAAGCTCTTTGATAAACTTGCTCTCGAAGTCTCTCCCTTGATCGGTTTATACTTTAGAGTGAACTGGTAATTTGAGAGTGCCGGCAGCCACCTGTGGCCGGTGGCATCCAGTTTGGCAGATGTCATGATATACTGTCCCGGCTAAGCTCAATCTAAAGCTTGCCAGGAGCTGGCCGGGGGACAACGTGTCTGTCCATAACTCGAAAGAAACTTTGTATAACTATTTGTGGTGTTTATCGAGTACTGCCTACTTGATTGTGTGGTACTCCAGTTTGTGAACCGGATAGTTTTGCTCGGTGTCAAACTTTGGCTCACATAAGCCACTGGGTGAAGGCCAGCAGTGTACTTTTGACAGTACAGCTTCCAGCCCATTGAAGCTGGCATCTACATGCATAACATATGGCTGCTCTGTGCTTCCGTAAGATTTTTCTTAAGGCAGATGAAGGCCTTTTCGCAGGCAGATGTCCACTTATCTCCGAAGGGTGTTCGTGGGGATGCGGCCTTCTGCCGAGGTTCCTCTGGGTATATCTTCAGGACATTATTGAGGACCTTGTCTTTGCTGGAGTAGCCTTCTACAAAGCGGCGGTAGTATCCGCAGAACCCCAAGAAGGATCGCAGCTCACGTTGTCGGGTCTGGGCCAGTTCACTATGGCTTCGACTTTAGCGGGGTCGGTAGCCACTCCGTCTGTGGACACTATGTGACCCACGTAGGTGACTGACATGCGGCAGAATGACATTTGTCCAGGGACAACTTCAGGCCTTCTTTACCCAGTCTATCTAGTACCTTCAGGAGGCGTTCATCGTGCTCTTCTAGGGTCTTACTAAACACGATGATGTCGTCCAGGTAGACAAGAAATTTCTGGGGATTTATATCCCTGATGGTCTTCTCCATTGTGACGGTTCAGGGGATTCCTTCCCCTTCATGTGTCACTGAGGTCACACGCTCCGTTACCCACACCTGACCCCCTCCGGCAGCCTCTGACGCCGCTCCGTTACCTCAGCGCTCACCCCGCAAGACTCGCGCACCCGCGCGGTCCCCGAGCCCCGCTGCGGTGTTCCCCACTCTCAGCCCCCCTCGGTATCGGCTCCTATCCCCTTACCTCCGGCGGCTGTTCCCTCTGTTTCCCCATCCTCCTCTGCGGGTGTCCCCGCGGCGCTCCACGCGCCTCGTGACGCAGCCTGTGCACGCGCACTCTCAGATTACAGAGGGCATGTGCAAACGCTCCTCTTGTAGGGATTTCCTGCCTCCTGACTCCTCCTCCCATACCCTGCAAGCGATCTCCCTTACTGGTTCCTCTGGCTCCTCTTCTTCTCCTCACCTATCCCTGCTGTCTCCCACTTCACTTTCTGCTCCTCCTCTTCCTCCTATTGGTGTTCCCTCCTTTATAACCCCTGTCTGTCCTTTCTATCATTGCTCTGCATAGTTTCTGTTATCCCTGTGTGTGCAGTCCTATGCTTGGCTCTTCTCTGTGTTCCAGCTTGTTCCTGCTCCTGCTTATCTCTGGATTTCCCTGGTTTGACCTCTGCTCGTCCTGGACTACCCTGCTCTCTGTTGCCCTTGAACCCTGCTTGCGAACTCTACCTTGCTGACCTCTGTATCCCTGGACTTTGGCTTACGAACTTGACTACCCTGACTTCTGGATCCCTGGACTCTGGCGCACGGACACCACTATTCTACTCTGTACACCCAAGGCGTTGCAAGTATCACTAACTATCTTTCAACAGTCCCGGCAACACCATACCACACTCCGGGCACGCCCTCACTGTTGTGAGTGCGTGGTAAAACCCTTCTCACCTCAGTACTGGGGTCTTGCCAGGTCTGCGGGCATACAGGCGTGACATCCATCAACCTCTGGAATGTCACCAGGGCACCGCAAATGCCGTGGGGCATTCGGTGAACTGATAGAACCCAAGGGGGCAGACAAACCCATCTTCTTCTGTCATCGGAGTGCATGGTACCTGGTAGTACCCAGATCTCAGGTCCAGCACGATGAACCAATGACTTCCTAATTGAGAGCTGAGGATTTTTTCAATCCTTGGCAGGGTGTACTGATCTGGTACCATGCGATTGTTCAGGGTGCAGTAGTCTACGCATAGGGGATGGACCCAATTCTTCTTGCATACTACCATGATGGGAGAGGCGTAGGTGCTACAGGACTCTGTTATGATGCCCACCGTCTCCATCTCCTTCAGGACATGTCTTACATCCTTCACATCTCTGGAACGATGCATCTGGAACGCTCCCGGAATGGTGTGGCTTCATTCAACTGGATCGTGTGTTGGGCACTCTTGCTGCAGCCCACATCAATCTTGCTGGTGGAGAACACCTCCCGGCGTTCCTCCAGTTTGGCACTTAGCCATTTCTTTAAGTCTGCAGGCAGGTTCGACTCCCCGAAGTCAAACTGTAACCCGGCAGGGTCTTCTTGCACAGTAGCGGCGTTCACATGGGCCAGTGACTATCGGAGTAACCGGGTTTATCCGACCCAGTCTTTGACCAACTTGAAATTGTGTAGGGTGAGGCGAGATTTTCTGGATGGTCACCTTGATTCTCCCAGGAAGTGAGGACTTCCACTCTTTCATCTCTGGTACCACCTTGAACCCTCTCTGGGCATCCGAGTTTGGTCTCTAGAGAGAAGTACCAGTCGGCCTCATCATGGCCCGGGTAGCTAGATACAGAAGGCATGTGCTTCACTCCACCTGGTGGAATCTCGGTCAACTCCTTCTCGAGATTGAAGAGTTGGCCATATTCCTCTTGGGCAGAGGTCTTATGGCATTCCTCCTTGAATACGGGGTGAATCTTAAGCGAAGATAGGAGCAATTTGAAGGCCTCTTCCAGATAGGCCCGGATCAGGGCCCGCACTACATCGCTGTTGGTCCTCAGTGTGATGGGGGCGCTTGGATTTTTCCGGGGCTCGAGACATATTAGTGCCTCCACCTCCATGGGGTGTGTTCTTGTTGGTGTTCAGTTGGGGAATATTCAACCGTACGTGGATCACACCGTCGATGGGGTACTTCGCTACTAAGACCCCATTGTTTCATATTCTACGCCAACTGCATAGGCAGATGTTTCAGATAATGGTCATAGAATGGCCAGTAGATAATGGTCTTTTGCGACCCAATATCCAGTAAGGCAGAGGTGGTGTCCTCCTTGAACTGGATGCATGGGAGCTGTGATAACCCCAGCCTCAGGCTCTAGGTGAGAGAGTGAAAAAGCAACCCTCTCTGCTCTAAATACCTATTTTAGTCATTAGGAAAGCAGGTGTGGGAAAAAACAGAACCACTAATCTCTGGCCAGGAGTTTCTATCCCACAGTCTCAGCAACTATGAAACTGGTGAATGGATCACTTCCATACTGTCTGCACTTTCTTCTATAAATTAGACAGATAGCTGCCCATTATCTTGCGACTATGTCACATATCCTCCCCCCCAGCTTATACCTTCTGGGCTGAGCGACCATGGATATACAGTATACAGAAGGTCCAGTTACACTTTCACACTCCCACTATTGCCTCAACCTTAGCTGGCTCAGCTTTAAAATACCCTCTGCCCACTCGGGGCCCTAGGTACAATACCTCTGCCATACTGACTAAGCACTTGGTGGGTTTCAATGTAAGCCCCTCTTGTGAAGCACAGTGCTCCAGCTAACATGACAGCGTGTCAGGGCCCCAGAGTGTTCTGAAGGCCTTTTCCCCACTAGGTAAACTAGTCTTGTAGGTTACCTACCGGCCCAGCTCACCTCAATTCCCTCTCTTCTGAGGATTAACTGCTTTGCACACCATCTGCGAAGGGTAGCTCAGTTTTTTCGGCAATTTTTAGATTACACACTGGTGTTGGTTGAGACTGCCAGGCCCCTACAGTACACATCTCCTGTTCCATCAATCTTGATGGAATGTTTATAAAAATGGTATTAGCGTGTTACCTATATAAAAGTCCTGCAGTTATAGGAGTTGGATTCAGATGGTTTGACGTGGGGTGGGTTGCTTATTCTGGTCTATTTCTTCAGAGGGTGTCGGGAGCTCTTCTCCTAGTCAGCCATCCGTGGTGACGTCACCGGAAGTCATGGTTGGAACCTTTAAACGTAGATTTCTTGTAGAAAGCAAGACTTTATCCCCGACTTGAAATTCTGGGGAGGGTCTACGGTGTTGGACTGCTGCTCTTTTGTACTTTACTTGAGTCTCACGAAGTGTCTCTTTGAGAGTCTCCTGGATGTTTCGCAGAGTCTCCAGTTTCTCTGTAACTGCCGGAATGGGGCCCGAAGATGAAAAACGAGGAATAAAGGTTGAATGAAATCCATAATTTGAGATAAAGGGACTCTTCTGAGTCGATGAATGATGTGAGTTGTTGTATGAAAACTCAGCTAATGGTAGGAAATCAATCCAGTCATCCTGGAAATGACAAACAAAACATCATAAGTATTGTTCCAAAGTCTGATTGGTCGTTTCTGTCTGGCCATTGGATTGTGGAGGATAGCTAGACGATAAATTTAAACGAATTCCTAGAGAGGAACAGAAGGTCCTCCAAAATTTTGAAGTGAATTGTACCCCTATATCGGATAGGATCTCATCAGGAGCCCCGTGAAGCCGAAACACCTCTTTCACAATCAACTTGGCTGTCTGGTCTGCAGAAGGAAGATTCTGTGCTGCAATGAAGTGAGCCATCTTTGTAAGTCGATCCACTACTACCAGGATGGTATTATGTCCACTTGATCGGGGCAGGTCAACAATAAAATCCATTGATATGGACCCCCAAGGATGAGTTGGAAACGGAAGAGCCTGCAGCAAACCCACAGGTGATGCTCGAGGGGTCTTGGTCCTTGCACAAGTCTCACTGGAGAGGACATAGTCTTTAACATCTTGTGCTAAGTTAGGCAACCAAAAAGAGCGAATCAACAGTTCCTGTGTCTAGAGGACATTTGGGTGACCAGCGGTTTGGGAGTCGTGCATTAATTGGAGCACCTCTAATCTTACCTCCTTAGGGACGAACAGACAATCCTTATAGTTCGAGACCAGCACATAGAAATAGTTCTGCTGCCGGAGGAGGGTTTTTAAGAAAAGAGTCATTTGAGTAGGCTCCCTTTATTCGTGTGAGGAGATCGGCGGAGAATGTGACGCCCAAAAAATGTCTTTTTGGAAGAATAGTTTCTTCTTGCTCTTTGTCTGAACTAGGATTAGGCAATGACCGTGACAAGGCGTCGGCTTTCCCATTCTTGGAGCCAGGGCAGTATGAGATGTGGAACTGAAATCTTGCAAAGAAGAGAGCCCACCTGGCTTGTCGCGCAGACAGTCTCTTTGCAGATTGAATGAATTCTAAGTTCCTGTGATCCGTAAAGACCGTAATTGGGTGATTGGCCCCCTCCAGTAGATGTTTCCACTCAGAGAATGATAGCCAAGAGTTCTTTGTTTCCGATGTCATAATTTCATTCAGCTGTTGACATTTTGTATGAATAAAAGGTACATGGATGAAGAGCATCTTGGGTCCAATTCTATGTGACAGAATGGCACCAACAGCAGAGTCGGATGCATCCACTTCCAAAATGAATGGTAATTCTGGATTTGGATGGATGAGGATAGGGGCAGATGTGAAGCGTGACTTCAATTGTTCGAATGCCGCATCCGCTTTAGGAGACCATTTGAAGGGGAATTCTTTCCGTGTGAATTGGGTGATTGGGGCAATAATGCCAGAGAAATTTTTAATAAAACGTCTATAGAAGTTGGCAAAGCCCACAAATCTCTGAATGTCCTTTTCATTTCGAGGGATTGGCCATTCCACCACGGCTTGAATCTTGCCTGGGTCCATACTCAAACCCTCGGGAGAAATGATGTAACCGAGAAATTGCAAGCTGGTCTTTTCGAATTCGCATTTTTCTAACTTGATGTACAATTTGTACTTACGGAGACGCTCAAGGACAATTCGGACATGTCTCTGGTGATCCATGATGTTATCTGAGAAGACTAGGATGTCATCCAGGTATGCCACTACGAATTGGTCCAATAACTCTCGGAGGACATCATTGATTAAATGCTGGAAGGTAGCAGGGGCATTACAGAGTCCAAAAGGCATCACCAGATATTCATAGTGCCCATAACGGGTTCGGAAGGCTGTTTTCCATTCATCACCGGCTCGAATGCGGATCAAATTATACGCTCCTCTGAGATCTAATTTGGTAAAGATTTTGGCTGATCGAATTCTTTCCAATAGTTCAGGAATCAGAGGTAATGGATACCTGTTCTTCACCGTAATCTTATTTAGTTCCCGATAGTCAATGCAGGGGCATAGAGAACCATCTTTCTTTCCCATGAAGAAGAGCGCAGCGCCTGCTGGAGAAGTAGAGGGTCGGATAAAACCCTTTGATAGGTTTTCCTGTAGGTAGTCATTGAGGACCTTCAATTCCAGTTCTGAGAGGGAATAGATTCTTCCAAACGGAATGGCAGCACCCGGTAATAATTCAATGGGACAGTCATAAGAGCGATGTGGGGGAAGCGTATCCGCATTCTTCTTGTCACACATCTAAAAACTCAGAGTATGGAGCCGGCAGAAGATTTTCTTGAGACGAGGAAATCTTATGTATTCCTACACACTCTGGTATAGGAGTTTTAGGTAGACAGGCTAGCTGACAGTGCTCCGAGGGAAACGTGAGGGTCTTTGTCTTCCAGTCAATTAGTGGGTTATAGATCATGAGCCATGGAATTCCCAGAATCACTGGAAACAAAGGTGATGGAATGAGAATAAATGAGATCTTCTCCTGGTGATTGGGCTCCATGATTAGTGTTAAGTTACTTGTTTCATGGGTAACAGGTCCAGAGCTCAAGGGAGAACCGTCAACAACTTCCATCCTTTCTGGCGATTCCTTGGCTACAAATGATACCGAATTGTTCTTGGCGAATTCTATGTCCATAAAATTCCCTGCCACCCCTGAGTCGACCATTATTGTGGTTGAAAAACGATGTGTTCCTTCCTTGATTATAATAGGAACCAGGAGGTGAGGGTGTAGCGAAGGAGGGTTATCTTTCCCTTGAGAAGCAGAGAAAACAGTCTTTGAAATAACGTGCAGCTAATTTCTCCTAGGGCTCTGGAAAGAAGACCGCCTGGACTTGTTTGGGCAATCAGCGAGATAGTGCCCATCGTTTCCGCAATATAAACAGAGATCTTCTGTTCTGCGTCCTATATGCCTTTCCCGGTTGAGATGGGTCCCTGCAGTGTATTTACTTGCATCGCTCCTCTCCCTGGAACGTCTTGGGGTACTGACATCTCTAAACCCGGCATTTCTTGGCATGAACCCCTCTCTCTCCAATTGTCTTTCATAGCCTGCGATCAATTTGGATGCATAAACGACAAAGTCCTGAAATCTCTCTGGGGGCTCCACGCGCTAGTTCATCTTTAACTTGCTCCGAGAGACCCTGCCGAAAATGATATTTCTGCGCGGCCTCATTCCAATCAATCTCGTTAACCCATCTGCGGAATTTAGCGGCGTACTCACTGCTGAGCGTCTTCCTTGACGAAGATTGTTCTGAGTTGCCCAGCGGTTGCACTACGATTTGGGTCATCAAAATAAGACTCATTCTTGATGAACTCCTCCAGGTCCCTTTGTAGTGGCTATCTTGTTCTAACATAGTGAGACCCAGCAAGGGCCTCATTCTTGACAGGGTTCTGATCGTCCAACATGCACACCACAATAATCAGCAAGGATTATATAAAGCCCCCTGTAGTTGCACTCTTGGTAGGTGACATTATAGGAAAATGTCATCTCATAGGAGGCCACTAAATAGCCTATTCCCTAAATAGGTAAGCCGCAAAGGTCACACTCAAAAGAAAATAAAAAAGTTTTAATAAACAATATAAAAACTGGACGAGACACATAGAATGCATAAAAATGCATACTAAAATCCCCAAATGTGTGAGGTACGAAACACTGAGAACATACTGTGTCCAAAGCCACAAGTGAAAGCTGACAGCAACTGCGCCATCCACACAAGATGTGTATGAGTATGCAAAATATATGATACACGGCAGCAAGAAAATGATAAGTGCTGAAAATAAGCTCAGTATACTGTGTAGCCTCCTTGAGGTAATATACAACCTGGTACCGGGTGTCCTGCGTGTATCGTGCTGACAGCTAGAGCCCTGGAAAGTGTCCGGAGCAAATCGTGCCTCCAAACACAAGCCACGTGAACGTCAGCGTAATGACGTCTCGAGTACCCCGACGTACGTTTCGCGCATCACAGCGTGCTTTCTCAAGGGGGAGGAGTAAGTAGCATAGTATGGCCTGGCCTTATGTACCTCCCTGAGGGGAGGGGCGATAACAAATGCCTGAAGTCTCTTATAGAGCATCGTGGGAACACTAACCCTCAATAACATAAAGGAATCGAGGGAAGGGGGGGGAGAAGAAAAAATAAATAAATGATATAATGACAACTGGTGTGGGCATTCCGCTATTCAGCAGATTTATATACTGCTGCGGCACATCTGAGTCTAACATTTGCCCGTAATTGACCGGGGCTTTTTTCAGCTGGCGCCCGGCTGGCGCCAAACTTTTTTGCAACCATTGCACTATGCAATAATATTAGCTTCACATTATGTACCTAACTATATAAATCTGCTGAATAGCGGTATTCCCGCACCAGTTTTCATTATATCATTTATTTATTTTTTCTCCCCCCCCTTCCCTCGATTCCTTTATGTTATATGTGAGGGCTTATGTGTTTCCCTACGATGCTCTATAAGATGACTTCAGGCATTTGTTATCCGCCCTCCCCTCCAGGGAGGGTACATAAGGTCAGGCCATACTATGCTGCTTACTCCTCCCCCTTGAGAAAGCACGCTGTGACGTGCGAAACGTACGTCGGGGTACGCGTGACGTCATTACACAGACGTTCACGTGGCTTGTGGTTGGAGGCGCGATTAGCTCCGGACACTTTCCAGGGCTCTAGCTGTCGGCACGATACACGCAGGACACCCGGTACCAGGTTGTATATTACGTCATGGAGGCTACACAGTATACTGAGCTTATTTTCAGCACTTATCATTTTCTTGCTGCCGTGTATCATATATTTGTCATCACTATACACATCTTGTGTGGGATTGGGCTTTGCTGTCAGCTTTCACTGTGGCTTTGGACACAGTTAGTTCTCAGCCTATTTCGTACCTCCACACATTTGGGGATTTTAGTCCATGCATTTTTATGCATTTTTATGGTTGTCTCGTCATTTTTTATATGTTTATTAAAACTTTTTTATTTTCTTTTGAGTGTGACCTTTGTGGCTTACCCTATTTAGGGAATAGGCTATTTAGTGGCCTCCTATGAGATGACATTTTCCCTTATAATGTCACCTACCAAGAGTGCAACTACAGGGGCTTTATATAATCCTTGCTGATTATTTGTGTGTTCATGCTGTTTCTTTCTCCCTTGCACCAGATAGTTTACCTTTGTGTTTCATGATTGTTTTTTTGGTGAAGCGACGTGCCACCTGTGTATCTTTATGATCAGTCCAACCTGGGCTTCTTCAGTATGATAAATGGTGGGCTGAAGCTTGAACACAAGTCTGCATTGATTAATAAAATTCCGGAAAGATTTTTTTTCCCCAAAAAAAATTCCGGAAGGGATATACGGGGTGCGGTTTGCACAGGCACAGTGTTTTGACCAGACATGGTGATTAAGGCTGCACGTAGTTCACGATTCTCAGCTTCTGCGGTGGCGGCTTGTTCTTCAAAGCAGCCAAGATGATTGAACACGTATCTTTGTTGTTCTTGGTAACCAACAATGATGCGTTGTAAGTCATGGAGTGTTTGAGCCTGGGCCGAGTCTGTTCGAGCGGAATCCATGGTAGGGCCTGTTTATTCTGTCAAGGATTGGACTTCGGCTGAAGTGGATCCCAGTGGCAGGAACAGCAGGGAGCGTAGTAGGGGTCACAAGCAGAGGTCAGAGGCAGGCGGCAGATTGAGTAGTCAAATAACAAGCAGGGGTCAGCAACGAGAAGACTTTATCAGGATGATAGCAATAGCTAGCACAGCAGTAAACACAGGAACCTTGCAGGAGCTAAGGAACCAGTATAAACAGGCAAGGGAGGAACAGGAAAGGGAGGTTTATATATGCATGCTGAGAGGTGGAGCACAGGTGCTGAGGTGTCAGGTATCAGGGTCTGGAATGTTCCTTAGTTTAGAAGCAGTAATCCCGGTGGACAAGTATAGGTACTGCAGGCTAGAACAAGACATTGAGAGTGGCAGCAGTCCCGGTGGCCATGCATGGGTACAGCAGGCTAGAGAATATGACAGCACTGCACATTAAGGAGGACCCGGCAAGTGAAGACTCCAAACTACAAAGTGGATTACACTAAAAGGAGAGAACATTGATTCATCAATCTGTGATGTGAGTATCTCTCAAATCATTTGAACTGTCTTGACAATAGGAGGTTGCCTTTGGATATTGGGGCATCTACAATTTGTGTCGCATTTGTACTCCCCTGAGTGGGATAAAATCCTTCACAAGACATACTCTATTATGGACTTACTATAAGACTTGCAGAGGGTGCTTCTTATTATTATATTGTATTCATCCTTTATTGGAAGGAACACAGTGGAAACCTATCCAGTCCGGTTTGTTTCCTTATTCAGTGAATCCCACACCTTTTGAGCCCCATTTACTCCCAATAGGGAGACTCCATGGTTTAGCATATATCTTAGCTCCTTTTTGTGCTCAGTGGTCTCTCCATGTGTTGTATAAAGGTGTGTTTGGGGGGTTATATACAGCAATTGTGACTAATAAAATAGGCCCCTCTCCCACCCCCCTTTCCACATAAACCCAAATAATGTAAGTAGAGAATTCAGTGCACATCTCCTCATACAATAATAGTTGCAAAAAGTAATTGTTTAGTAATTTTTAGTCCCAATATTATTTTATTCCCGACTGTATCAATTTTACTCCGACTTGAAAAAAATAAAAATCTCTTCTTAGGCACGTTCTATAGTGCCGGGCGCGCACTACGCAGTGCGCGGGCACGGAATTTTAGTTGGCTATATAGAAGGGCCGCACGCGCGCAGGGCAGGGAGCGGGGAGCCGACAGACAGCGGCGAAGATGAAGAAATTCATCTTTTCGCGCCGTTACCGGCTCTGAAATGTATGTATATGTGTTGTGTGTGTGTGTGTGTGTGTGTGTGTGTGTGTGTGTGTGTGTGTGTGTGTGTGTGTCAATGATTGCGGGAAAAAAAAATATTTATTAAACTTTTATTTTCCTTAAAAAATCTTGCTTAGGTCTTCCTTTCACTCACACAACCCATGCACACACATATACTCGTATATACACGCATATACACACACATTCACACATACACAGCTCCCTGCTCTATAAACATGATAAGTATGCGGCACGTGCACGCACGTTCTCATAGGCACGCGTGGCCGCATGGCCGCATGCTGTATATAACAGCCCTTAGTCTGTAACCCCATGATATATTTCCTGCTCATCCTTAGTGCAATAGCCACAATAATTGACTCATTGTCCATTTCCTTCCAGCTGTTATTAACATTTTTCCACCACCAGTGATAGTTCCTCCACAGCATTTAGAGCATTGGCAACAGTTTGCATTTGCACTATATCATATCAACCCCTTTTCAGGTTATGAACATACAGTACAGTAGGAAAGCATTAAATAAGAGTGTACTTCTTATCATGAACTTAAATTACATACCCAAACATTGTGCTTTAATGTTAACCCATCGCAATCAGTTACAAGTGATTTCATACCATCGTTATTTCATTTTACAGTCTCCTATTTACACTTTATAATGATATTGGTCATTTAGGATTTATTATTGGTCAGTTAAGTGGTTCATCAGACATTGTTGCAGAATTTGAATTCTCCTGTTTGATTTGAGGGATGTAAGGCGTGTAATATAGTCCTTGCGCATGCGATACAGTGCACTCGTGAGTCAATTATAATTGCAGGGTATGCGCATGCAGATTCTATACTTCAGACGCGCGTGTGCACAGCCATGAGTGGTTGCACGGCAGACCAGGGAAAATGCAATAACATTTTATTTTTGCGCTGCTTCCACACTGCGAACCAATCACAGCACGGCCTAACGTTGTGATGTCAGAGTAAAGCCCCCTAACCGCGCGTGTCACCGCTTGCACCCTAACAACTAAACGTGCACGCCATGTGCACCCATACACCGGGTACCCGCCTGCCTCCGCAGCAGTGAGGTCTATATAACAAGCTGGCACTTTTCATGCAAACAAGATGTGTGTTCACAGATCCATGTTAGTGACTTCCAGGCTCTCGTACATCCTCCTTTCTGTTAGCTATTTAGTCCTGTACAGGAATTGTATCCTACAGTTTAACAAATTCTAACTTTATAATAAAAACAAGTTATTACAAACACTAAAAGGCTTTTCAGCATATTAATGGAATTTACAAAGATGGCACTGTAATCATAGTAACGTTGCATATTTAATTTCTTCCTCACCATCTATTGGGGATAAGTTGCCCAGAAGATTAATCCATCTTGCTTCACGGAGTAACTTCTTAACTAAGTCTCCTCCATGCATCCCCAATCAGACATTTTCAAAACCAATTATTTCTAATGGTTTTGATCTCCCTTTTGTGTGAAACAATAAAATGCCTTGCTACACTGATTTTTGTATTTTTGTTAATTACATCACACATACATATTCCAAAATCCTCCTCCTAAATTATCTCTTAGTTTGTCCTACATACAGTAAATCTATAGATCTATATACACATTGTAAAAGAGAAATCACTCTGTTTGTTCTTCAATTAATGTACCATAGGACTTTATCATAAAATATTTTCTGCCATTACTGTCCAGGATATCTTTACTTTGTTTGATAAATGTACGTGGCTTACAACTACCAAATGGGTAGCATCCTTTTGTTTTGTTAATGTTACCTAGACATGGATTCATTACAGGACTAGGAGTAAAGTGACTTCGTACTAATAGACATCTCAAATTTGGTGACGTCTTTTCTGTCATTTATAGCAGAAAAGAAGCGCTCCCAGTCAAAATGATATATAGCTTGACAAATTACCCAAAAAATTACTCGCCCAACCTGAAAAGCTACTTGCCCCTGACCCCACCCCAGTCATGCCCCCATTTAAGAAAATTTAATAAATTCCTAATAAGAAAAATTATGTGTCTCTCCGCACCATTCTTTTCCCAAAACAATCTGTCACATCTGTAGTTGCACAAGTCTACAATTCGGCATCAGATGTAAGAAACTGTTATTACACACGCAACAGCTCTGCTAAGAAAAAAAACTGGGGCAGTGCGTCATAATACTTTTCTGTACATTGATACTGTACATAGACTCCTTACAGCAGGGGTGGGCAACTCCAGTCTTTAAAGGCCACCACCAGGTCAGGTTTTTAGGATATCTCTGCTTCAGCACTGGTGACTCAATCAGTGGCTCAATCAAACCTGTGCTGAAGAAGGGAGATCCTGAAGACCTGATGGTGGCCCTTGAGGACTGGTTTAATGACTGACTAAATTGAGCAGGACCCACTCAATTTTTTTATGTTGAAAGTATTTTAGTGCATGCAATACTTATTACTTAGTGCCATTTCTTATCTTCTTTGCATCCTGTTAGTCTTCCCACTGATTCCACTCCCAGTTAATCTCACTCATGTATGCTCTAACCCCTTTCAGTATCCAGTGATTGATCCATTTTGCTATCATTTTCTAGCAAGTGATCTATTTTTCAATGATCTACTTGCACATCCAATTATTCTTTTGTCCACCAGATTGCCTTTTTGTTACATTTACAGTACACACTTGGTCATGTGGAAGTTTGTGTGTCTATGTGTGTGAAAGTTGGGCAATGGACTATTGGTAATAGGATCTGTTACACTAACACTGCTGCGTTGATGAAGGGGGTAAGCTATTTGAATACAAGGAGTTACAGGATTGGTTTAACTGAAGGTTTGAAAAGGTGGGTAACAGGCTGCAGGGACAGTCATTTTACAAACACTGGAAACAGGTTAACACTGTATCAGGTAGGCTATTTCCAGTTTCCGGTTTCAATAATAGAATCCTCGCTTTATATTATGAATCCCAGTAGAAATAGGGTTGAGGGGAGCACAGGTTCAGGGTCCATGTCACACAGGGAGTTGGAGATCCTTGGCAGACTAGTCAGATTGCTGGGGTACTAGGCTTAGGGCGTAGTTTACCTCTTATTAATAATACTGAGGCTAGTACCGTACATTGGGCCTTAGTGTTGGAGTAACTGCCATCAAGGGGTAGGGACACATTAAAAAATGTATTTATAAAATAAATGCCATCACAAACTGCACACACCATTCTCTTTGCCTTTCCAAACTTTCCATTCTCTCTCCCCCATTTCCCCATCCTCTCGGTCCCCTCCCCATTGTGTGTCCCTCTCCCACCCCATTCCATGTGTGTCTCTCTCCCCCCATTCTGTGCATCTTTGTCTCACCCATTCTGCGTGTTTCTCTCTACCCCCATTCTGTGTGTCTCTCATCCCATTCTGTGTGTCTCTCACCCCATTCTGTGCATCTCTCACCTCATTCTGTCTCTCACCCCATTTTGGCTCTCACCCCATTTGGTCTCTCACCCCATTCTGTGTGTCACCCGCATCCCATTCTGTGTCTCTTTCATTCCTTTCTGTCTCTCATCCCATTCTGTGTCTCTCACCCCATTCTGTGTCTATCTCTGTCTCCCCCCATTCTGTGCATCTGTCTCCCCCCATTCTGTGCATCTCTATCTTTCCCCATTCTGTGCGTCTCTCTCTACCCCCATTATCTGCTTCTCTCACCCCATTCTTTGCATCTCACCCCATTCTGTGCATCTCACCCCATTCTATTTCTCTTCACCCATTTTGCGTGTCTCTCTCATCCCATTCTGTGTGTCTCTCTCATCCCATTCTTTGTGTGTATCTCTCATCCCATTATACTGTATGTGTCTCTCTGTCTTCCCATTATATGTGTCTCTCTGTCTTCCCATTCTGTGTGTCTCTCTGTCTTCCCATTCTGTGTGTCTCTCTGTCTACCCATTCTGTGTTTCTACAGACAGTCCCTATCTGTCACTGTGGAGCAGAGGGGGTTCCATATTGGGCCCTGGCAACAGACACCAGAGGTTTTTACTGCTGGTTCTCCACTGCAGCCAGCCCCACCCCCACACTCCTCAGCCAGACACAGCTTCTACTCTCTTCCCTGCCGGCCCCGCCTCCACCCTCTGCAGACAGACCCACCCCCACATTCCTCTGCAGTCACAGCCAGACCTGGCTTCTGCCCTCTTCCGTGCCGGCCCTGTCTCTGACACACTGTATGCATGCCAAACGTAATCCACATAAAAAGGAGATTAGTGGAGGGGACAACAAGTAGCTGACCAGTCCGCTTTTTAACCTATTTTACCTTTATTTGGTAAAATGACCTGCGCTTCACCAATCCAAAGAAAATACCATTATTTAAGGATATACAATATACTCAGATGTTTCTACAAATCAGGATCTGTTCTTTTGTGCCTTCCCAAATTATTAGGATAGCACCAATAAAGTGAAGCCAGAGAACCACACTTGCAGTGAACTCATCCATGCTTTCATATAAACACTATGATCCACCTGGCAAGTGAGTGACAAGCCCAATAGTCTACCAAATAAAGAAAAAATCAATGCTACAGTAGTTCAATGAAATTGTGGGAACGTTTTTTGCAGGACAGTTGCTGCACAGTCCCAAATGTAATCAAATAAGATGAAGAAAAAACGGAGACGAGGCCTTGCAAAACATTGACGGGCTGGAGGCAAATGGCTTAAATTGACTAACTAATGAACATATCACGAACAAAAAAAAGGTAGGACAAATCTTTGATGCATTTCTTGCCATGTGGTGCTTTATCAAAGAGTGATTTTGATGGGAGTCTACTGTCCTTGTAGTGATCTTCATTTTAAATGGGATCTCAAGGCTGAAGCATGTCCGGAGGAATGCCGGTTCATTCAGGAGTTTATACCATGAGTATTTCTGTTTACCTTATAACGGGGCCTGTATCTCATGAAGTAGAGGGTCCCCGATGCTGAAACAATGCAGTTCAACTCAGGAGACCCCCTACACATGTACACTATTATTAACATGTATTCTGTATGCATACTGTACGATCACCTGTAAGAGCTGTGCATGGAGGCGCAGTGTCTCCATGTAGATCTTACAGGCGGCATTTTAAACTTTACAAGTTTAAGCGCGATATTAGGGGGAAAAACAGCTTGGCGAGCTGGCATTTTTTTTATCGCGCGGACCAAAATGGGATTCACTTGTTTGGCGTTTGGCTACACTTTTTAACGTGCAAGTCAAAATTTCAGACTCGTGCGCAAAAGCTCGCTGCTTGGTGCATAGGCCCCTTTGGAACTTATTAGAGGTTGGGGATACTTTATTTACTGTATGTGCCTTCATGCCTTCTAAACCCCACAATTATGAATTGATAAAAAGAAAGGAGGGACTGTCTCTATGCAGTATATAATTCTGTCTCAGCCTTTATAGCATTTTGCACTTTGTATACTGTAAGTGTTAACCCCATTGGTCTAATTGGGTAAGTTGTTTTATCATGACTTTCCAATCAACTCTTTATATTTGTTTTTATTTTTTGCCTCATTATTTTGTTTGGCACCAAAAAGGTTTACAGTTTTTTTTTGTCTGTCTATTTGACTCATGTTTTTCTATGTTTATTTCATGTCAGTTTTATATATATTCATTTGAAATGCATAATTTATTCGTATGAGTCCCATTTTTTTTCTCTGTGGGAAACAGTACTGAATACATATCCTTTATTTAGTTACAATTGGGACTATGCAGCAATCCCAGTGCTGTTGCTGCTTCTTCAACTAAAGAAATTTCCATGACCTACCTCTCATTCCTCTTTGTTTGGCTATTGAACATATCAATCACTTGATGAGTGCATAAACATATATACGGTAGGGTATATACATTTTTTATTTCATTTTTTTTGTGCTTTTTATTACTTTGTTGTTATACTTTGACCACCTAATCTCTTGGGGTTATTTTTAGAGCTTCATTATTATTACCATGTTGTTTTCTGATGTAGTCGGGTCCCCTCACTGCACCGGAGAGAGGAACGGCTGCGAGGCAACAGGGTCGCCGGAGCTTCACGGTGCAGCCAGCAAGCAGGGGCTGCCATCTTGCATAGTCGCACATGCGCAATAGAGCCGATGCGCATGCGTAGGGCACAGTGAGTGTGACGGCCATTAGAGAGGCTCTGCATGGGACTACAAGTCCCAGCAGCCCCAGGGGATGCGCAACACATGGGCGTAGCACAGCCAATAGGGCTGCAAGTGTCACGGAGTAGAGAAAGATACATTTGACACGCTTAGGACTGCGTGCCAGTCAGAGCAGGGAAAGCAAGGAGTGAAGATGTGTTCAGGGTGCCAGTATTTCACCGAGGGTGATATACATCATATCTGTCTGTCTGTCTGTCTGTCTGTCTGTCTGTCTGTACATACATACATGTACATACATACATGTACATACATACATGTACATACATACATGTACATACATACATGTACATGCATACATGTACATGCATACATGTACATGCATACATGTACATGCATACATGTACATACATACATACACAGGCAGTCCTCGGTTATCCGACAAAATGCGTTACTCAAAATGGCGTTGGATAGCGAAATGTTGTAAAGCGAAACACGTTTTCTCATAGGAACACTGTTTAAATGAAAGGTTCCGTTCCTGAAGGCATTTTTAATGCTAAAATACACAAAATATTTTATGCAGACAATAAGATATACAGCACACACATAAATGATATAGTGCATATACTGTATTATATATATATATATATATATATATATATATATATATATAATATATATAATATATATAATATAATTTATTATATAGTATAATATAGTATAATATATATATATATTATATATACATAAACAACTTTGCAAAGCGCCGTAAGAGCATTGGATAAGCTGTTTTGGCGTTGTAAAAATGAACATAGGTATGCATTGCATAGCGTTGGATAAGCCATTCGTTGTAAAACGAAGCGTTGTAAAACGAGGACTGCCTATATATATATATATATATATATATCATGAGGGTATTGTGTTGTGGGGCCTTGTATGGTTATTGTGGTTATATAGTTCTTTATGTGTGTGTTAGTATATCAGTGTGTATATTGTGTGTGTATATTTATTTACTGATTGTATTGGTTCTGAGAGGGGTTATCCTGTGGTGCTAAGATCCCTCCCTGGTGGAGGCGCTGTATCCAGAGTGAACATAAATCACCCAGGCTCTCAGTGGCAGAGGATTGGACTCATGAATGCTAAAAAGGTACTCAGCATGCGTAGTTGCCTTATACACGGGGAAAAGGGGGCTACATTCAGATGTGCTGCTGCGATTCGGACCTGGGGTGCCCTAGAGAGTTGTGAAAATTAGCGAAACCATTTTTGTGCCACTCAAGCAAGAGGTCTGTGACTGGGCCTTGGAGCTCCACAAATTCCCCCGACACGTGGACGCAGTGGGAGACATTACTGCCAATACGCCCCAGCGTGATGTCTGCAACCACATAAGACAACTATCTGGTTTAAATATGGAAAAAAAGATGGTGCTGGATGGACTTGTAACGATGGTAGAGTTGGAATTATACTCACTATATAGGAGGAAGTGACGTCTGCTGCGGGAGTATATAGCAGGGAATCTTCAATTCCCCTATGTGTACAGAAAGGAAAAAAGCTATATATACTCCTGCGCACGGAATCTGTTAAAAAAGCCTCTAGTTCTTAGAGGTCAAGAGATTTCAAATGAGACCACACTCTAAATATGTGCGATACAAATATACTTTTAATAATATCAAAAACCTAATGGTTCTGAAAATAAAATACAAAAATATGAAATTATCCCAGCTGGGTGTAAAATAAACCAAATAACATTTAAACTCATAAAACTTAATCAAAAATTACCCTAAATAGGGGCCTGTTAAAACAAACACTTGTTAATTGCAAAATGATTGTGCATACATATGTTGTATTTGCATATACATGGGTAACAGTCTTAAAGATCTTCTAATGTCCACCTTAGTATAACAGGTGACTCCACTTAGAACTACTTGTTAGAAAATCCAAAAATGATGAGTTCTTTAGTGTATTTCACAGTGTTGGTAGAACACTTGGAGTTTTGTTAATTTGATTGGTATAAGTGATATGGGGAATGGCAACACTGTGTGCTTCTGGTGTCTGTGATATTTGCTGGCTGGGCAAGATGAAAGAGATGTCAAATAAGCCACAGATCTCCTGAGGAGACTTTGTGCACCCTGTTTTCAACCCTCACAGAATGAAGATGTATTCAGGTGTGTGATAGGCGAGACTGGTGAGTAGCCTTTCACCTAGAGCCTACACAGCTCTTAGCACATTATTCCCTATCTCCGCTGATAATGCAGATATGGGTGCTTTACCTCTTCACTTTGCCGCTCCTAGCTTTAATATGTAGTTGCTGCCGGGATCTTGAGGGGTACTGCGACTCACTTGCTGTCTCACTTCCCCTTCCACTGCTTGTTTGACCGCAGTTTTCTCCGTGATGTCAGGGTACATCTGCAGCTTCCGCGTCTTGCGTGTGATACCTGCCACAGCCGTTCATCCGGTGTTGGTGCGTACAAGATTTTTTTGAATATTCCTCCTCTCACTTCTGCGCATGTAGCACTTCTCCCACTGGTTGTAGATGCTTGAAAAAATTAACCCTACGCGTTTCTCCCATCCAAGGACTTCGGCAGGGGTTGTAATTACATGTTCTAATGGCTCCTCTTTATAGGGTCCATTTTAAGTATACGCCCATAATTAAAACAAGCTGAGATTTGTTCATTAGCTTGATTGATGGACACAGTATGTGCACATGGTGTAACATAACAGAAAACATCTAAACAGCATATTAGCTTCAAACTACAGTGTGTAGTAGAATTATGATGTTTGATCTACTCCATGATTTTATTTGTGTTATTTATGATGTCTGCTAATTAAAAGTGATCAACAATATCCATGACTATACATGTTGTTTCTAGCAATGGCAGTGTTATAATTGTTATCAAAATTTCAGGGGAAAAAAGGAATTACACATTTTCTTTCTCATTCTGCCATTATAAAACAGTTATAACTGGCAAAGTGAAGAGGTAAAGCACCCATATCTGCATTATCAGCGGAGACAGGGAATAATGTGCTAAGTGCTGTGTAGGCTCTAGGTGAAACGCTACTCACCAGTCTTGCCAGCACACACCTGAATACATCTTCATTCTGTGAGGGTTGAAAACAGGGTGAAACAGATTACAATGAAGGGAGAGAGATATAAAGGCCTAAAGCCCCTCCCCCCCCAATGTTTCTGTTAAACTGATTACAGTACATTGAAGGGAGAGAGATTTTACAGAAACACACATTAGGGGGGAGGGGGATTTAAACTGATTACATTGAAGGGAGAGAGATGTTTCTGTTACCAGTAAATCTCCCTCCCTGCATTGCTAACCACCCTCACCCCCTACCCACATACCGTTAACCCCTCCCCCCCATCCTGGCCATGGCCCCTCCGCTTCTGCAAAACAGACACAAAAATTAAAACATACAAAGTGATGTCCCCTAAACCCTTAATCACCATAGCGGTTATTAACCGCTACAGTCATGAAGGGGTTAACCCACCCTCACCCACCCACCACTCGGGATGCCTACATACCCTCCCACA